>JACXGM010006438.1:0-32789 GCA_016801145.1 Umbra pygmaea | reverse complement strand
GCACATTTTCAGTTTATGGAATATTCATGCATCGTTCCCGCCGTCCACACAGCTGCGCCTAAAATGTGGATAGGCTACAATGTTGTAAGCTAATTGATAAACTGTAGCGTATACCACCACTGAACTGCTTGGATACTTACAGTATCTTTAGGGAAAACATATCACTTATACTTAAATGAGGGGAAAAGCTGTAACCAATTGTGACCACTGAAAGAAAACGAGTTTATAACAAAGATTACGTCCGTATACTTGGGGACGACACTACAGCTGTTGGTGGGTGGGGTTTCACATTGATTTGCTTAATATTTAATGCATGGCTAAAGCTTTTGGATAACATCTTAACGGAGATATTAGTAAATCATTTGTTTGGGCATTTCCTCCTATATGACTAATTTTAATTTTGTAGCGAGTAACGACTATGTTTTGGAAAATGTAAAGAAGTAAAAGTATCAATTTTTTTAATAAAATGTAGTGAAGTAAAGTACAAAGTTGGCAGACAGATACATACTCAAGTAAAGTACAGATACACGAAAAAAATACTTAAGTACAGTAACGAAGTATTAATACTTAGTTACTTTACACCACTGATATTGTTACAGATATTTTGCACTTTACCAGTAACTGTGGCATGAGGAGAGAGATCCTTCAGCAAACTGAAAATAATAAAGAATTACTTGGGCTCCACAATGAGCCAGGAGAGGGTCAATAACCTGGCCATACTTGCTATTGAGTGTGAACTGGCTAAACAAATGGACTTTAAATACATTAGGGACTTTGCATCCAGAAAGACCAGATGGTTGTATACGAGGCAAATATGAAATAATTTGTATTTTATACAACGG
Organism: Umbra pygmaea; assembly: GCA_016801145.1. NCBI lineage: Eukaryota > Metazoa > Chordata > Actinopteri > Esociformes > Umbridae > Umbra > Umbra pygmaea. The sequence goes on along the minus strand of JACXGM010006438.1, from coordinate 31,947 downwards.
AATGTGTGGTGTACACTGGAACTACAATATATAAACACTGAGAGTGTTAATCTAACACTTAGGGTGTTGATTTAATTTGCTGTGTAAGTGTAGCAGTTCCCTGTGTACTTTGGTGTGTGTGTGTGTCAAGTTACTTTAACAAGCCACCTCACTTCATCCTGGTGCCCGGCCTCCTGTGTGTGTCTTCCTATGCGTATAATGTAGCCGAATCACTGAGTAAGTCTCTCTCAGTGAACATGTACAGTATATGTGTTTTATATAGGAGAGAGAGCATGCGCATGTGCTGATATGAATAAAGCAGATTTGGGGTTAGCCTTTTGACTGGACCTTTTCAGGGGCCCAGCCATTTCTGGGTAATGTTTTTCTTTCAAATCAACATCTTATATATGTAAATTTTTCTCAAGCATCCTTAAAGGAACACTCCAGAGTAAATACAAATATTTTAACAGTATTTAAAAACCTTAATATAGGATGATTTATGAGGAGTCAATTGCAGGTTTTCTGGCATCGAGTTTAATATTGTCAGCACCAACACATTTGCCAATAAATAGGAATGGCAAGGAATTTACAATATCCGTGAAATAGAATACAACTCAGAATATGTGTCAGCATGGAAGATCTCGGAGCTCCCCCTGCTGACGCACACAGGATTAGATGCTCGGAGTCCCCCGCCTACTGAAGCCACGTTTTCTCCACAAGCTCTCATCAGCACCAAGTGGGTTCAGCTGTGTCTGCCTGCTCCCTACTTAAGCTGAACCCACTGATGAGAGGACGTGGGTTATTATATTTACCAATGTCAAGAGTTACTGTTACGTTGAGTATTGTGTTATGTAAACTACTAAATATTTTACTTGTTATGTAGATCGCTAACTTGATATTCTGTTTGCCTACAAGTTAAGCTCAGTATTGTACAAGGTCAGTTGTTCCTGCTACTATTGTTGTGAGTGTTCGTGGCCACTCTGTTTAGCCATCATTTATTTCGAATTTGGAAAGTGTATAGATTTCTCCTCAGTAAAAAACACTTTTTTGCAGTTGCACCTCTGCGTGTGACTCCTATCTTTTTCTCAAAGTGACAATATGTTCTAAAAAAGAAAACAAGAAATGGCAATCTTGAAGGAATAACACCAACAGCACAGTTTCAATCATCCACAGCTCTCCTCTCAAAAAAGGGCATCTTATACCTGAATGCATGACAGTACGAGTATGACGAGCAGGTCCCCCGGTGCGTCGCCCACTGCCCAGGGAACAACATTGAGGAAGCGGCACTGGGCAATCCGCCCGGTGCAGGTGGAACTCGAGCAGGAGGTTGGGGTCTAACACATCCCTGTCTGGAACCCAGCACCGCACCTCCAGACCGTACCTCTCCAAATCCACGAGATACTGAAGGCCACCCCGCTGCCGTCGGGAATCGAGGATGGCACACACTGAATATACAGGCACACCCTCGATATCCAACGGGGGAGGGGGGGTCCCCAGCACCTGGGTCTCTTAGAGAGGGCCTTCCACTACCGGCCTGAGGAGAGACACATGAAACACTGGGTGAATATGCATGTCAGGCAACAACAACTTATACAACACCTCATTGACCCTCCCCAGGACTTTATAGGGCCCCACAAACCGTGGACCCAGCTTCCGGCAGGGCAGGTGGAGATGCAGGTTCTGGGTCAAGAGCCAGACCCAATCACCTGGCAGGTAGGTGGGCGTTGGCCCCCGACGGCGGTCAGCCTGGAGGTGCACGTGGGCAGCATTCCACGCATCCTCAGTGCGATGGAACCAGTCGTCCACCGCGGAGGCCTGGGTTTGACTCAGATGCCACAGGGCCAGGACTGGGTGAAAACCAAGAACACACTGAAAAGGGGTCAACTGTGTAGATGAATGACGCAGGGAATTTTGAGCGTATATTCTACCCACTGAACCTTTGCCCATTCTCCAGGCCGGTCCTGGCAATAGGACCGCAAGAACCTGCCCACCTCCTGATTAACACGTTCCACCTGCCAGTTTGATTCAGAATGGTACACGGAGGTGAGACTCACCACAACCCCCAGCCTCTCCATTAAGGACTTCCACATGCGAGAAGCAAACTGGGAGCCATGATCAGACACAATGTCCCCTGGGACGTGATAATGATGAAAGAAATGGGTAAACAGAGCTTCTGCGGTCTGCAGGGCTTTGGGAACCCCGGGCAGAGGGAGGAGACGGCAAGCCTTTGAGAACCTGTCCACAACAACCAAGATCACAGTACATCCTTCAGAAGACAGAACGTCTGTGAGGAAGTCTATAGAGAGATGCGACCAGGGTCATTGCAGAACAGGAAGAGGCAGTAATTTCCCTGGAGGTAGGTGCCGCGGCGCTTTACACCTAGTGCACACTGAGCAGGAAAACACGTACTTCTGCATGTCCTTGACTAGCGTGGGCCACCAACAGCTCCCAGTGAGAAACCCTATGGTATGACCAATGCCTGACTGACCCAAGGAGAGCGACATGTTGGCCCATTTGATTAGCTTATCCCCTTTACGTGCCTGTTGGATCTCCATGTCCTCAGCCCACTCAACTGCTGCAACGATACACACCCGTGGCACAACAGGACTCACGTCTACAGGCCTCTCCTCGGTAAGAAATTGATGTGAGAGCACGTTGGCTTTTTTATTTTTACTCCCCGGAATGTAGGACAGAGTGTAGGTGAATCTGGTGAGATTTTGGGTCCAACGAGCCTGGCAAGGGTTCAGTTTTTTTGCTGCTCGGATGTACTCGAGGTTACTGGGGTCGGTACAAATAAAGAAAGGGTGTTAAGCCCCCTCTAACCAGAACCTTCATGCCATGAGGGCTTTGACGACAGCCATCAGCTCACATTCGCCAACGTCATAGTTACATTTGGCAGGCATCAGCTTCTATGAGTAGGATGCACAGGGACAGAGCTTAGCAGGGGTACCCAACCTCTGCAACAGTACCGCTTCTATGCCACTCTTCGAAGTATCCACCAGCACTACGAACTGTAACGTTGGGTCAGGATGCGCCAACACAGGTGAGTACATGAACAGAGCCTTCAGTGTGGTGAAAGCCCTTACCACTTCTAGGGTCCACTTCAGCAGGGATGTGATTGGAGCCGCAACCTGACCAAAACCACGAATGAACCTCCGATAATAATTAGCAAAACCAAGGAATTGTTGAACTGCTTTTACCAAGGTCAGCATCGGCCAATAACGCACGGCACAAATTCTATCCTCCTCTAGTCGAGTAAATGTGATAACCCAGGAAGAAGACTGTGTGCTGAAAAAACAAGCACTTTTTGTACAAACGATAGGCACTTTGGAGATCTAATTTGGTGAATTCCGTATGATCTCTACAGTGGAGGAAATAAGCGGCAGAGGATATATATATAGCGCAGCGTGATCTGATTGACTGCTCTGTAGTCTATGCACGGATGTAGACCCCCATCTTTCTTCTTTATAAAAAAGAAGTTTGAAAATGCAGGTGAAGTGGAGGAATGGATGTCCCATGTTGTAGCGATTCCGACATGTATGTTCCATAGCCTCGGTCTCGGCATACGACAAGGGGTAGGTGTGACCCCTAGGCAATACAGAACCCGGTTAGAGGTGGTACAATCTCATGGCAGATGGGGGGTAAGTTTGAGGCCTGTTGTCTAGAGAAGACTGGCACTAAGTCTGAATATTCAATTGGAATAAGATTGTCAGAGGATCTATTTGGATTTCCACCATGGTGGCCCATAGCAAAACCGGAAGGCACCTTCCCGAAGCACTCACGCAACCACCCCGTAATAGACCTAAGGGACCAGGAGATATCAGGGTTATGTTTGGACAGCCATGGCAATCCTAGTACTACAGGACTTGTAGGTGTGTCTATAATAAAAAAATTAACTTAACATGCTCTGTCATACACTTCATCGTAACTAGAATTGTCCTTTCTATGACTAGCCCTGACCCTATGGGTCTGTTATCCAAAACATGAATGGGTATGGGTCATTTTAGGTGAATGAAGGTTATCTGCAAGACACAATCTAAAGCCCTATCCATAAAAGTCCCTGCTACACTGAAATCTACCAAATCAGTTATGGGTGCTTGGCTGGGATGTTTTGGGAACTCTATAGTTACGTGTAACTCTGTGTTCAAGGATGTTGTATGACACTATACATGGGGTGGCGTGTGTGTACCTGTGCTGCTGCTCCTGGAACCTGGGATGTGCAGGTGGCAAGACGCTGCATAGTGCCCCTGTTTGCCACAATAAGAGCTCTGCTCCTGGCGCCTCCTAATTCCCCCCTGTCTGTTCGGGAATCCTGTGTTCTCTAAATCCATGGGCACAGGCCCAGACACAGACCCTGGTGTGGGTCCAGATGGAACCACAGTAGAACCCCGGTGCGTCTTCTTGCCTGCAGGAAGCTTTCCAGCCGGATTGCCATGTCAACCAGCTGGTCAAAACCCATCATGGTGTCCTGACGTGCCAACTCCCGCTGGACATTCTCCCGCAGGCCACACCAGAACAATCATGCCTTGTTCATTCTACCCAGACCCCGCAGCCAGCAAGGGGTTCGCGGTTCATTGCGAATGTCAACTAGGAATATTGAATATTGTGACTGATGTGACACAACCAGGACAACGGTACTTGTCTTGTTTCTTATGTTGTGAAAAGAGAGTAGTTTTGTTTGAGTTTTACGCATATGCTCTGCATGTATTATCGCCCGTGTCCATGCCGCGTTAGTGCCTGAATATAGTACATATATTCTTAATCGTAGTGCGTCTCACCATCTGTGTCTCCTGCAAAGTTTCTGATGAACATATGTCCTGGCTGCAATCAGTAAATATGCAAACCATCATTTACCTGCCTTGGTCTCCATTTCTCCTCTTAACACATCTCAAAACCGTGACAATCTTCTAATAAATATATCAAGAAATAGCAATTTTGATCATCCACATTCTCCTCTCAAATAAGGGCTTCTTAATAAACAGTTTATAACATCCTCAACAAATGCAAAAATCAAGCAACATCATAAACCACACTTGACATATGGAACAAACAGAGGTCAATACGCCTATAAAAAGTTTATAACATCCTGAACAAACATGAAACAACATTCTTATTCACACTTTTCAGCTGTGAATAGGGTTGTGTCTTAAAGAAGTATACACATTCCAGGGGTGATGGAACGGTGGCTGTGGAAGGGTCAGTAAAAGGGGTTGGTAAAAGGCAGATGTGGGTTGCCATGGTTACCACTTGTCTAACCAGACAGTGGCTCAACTAATAGGAAATCCATCTTGGGTGTTACAAAGGGGGAGTCGTTAGCACATGTCAAATCGAGAAATAGGCGAGGCTTAAATTGGGTCAGCCAATAGGAAGCTCATATGGGCGGTGAAATAGGGGTTTCCACCTGTGAAAATTTAAAAAGGGGCAGGGCTTAAGTATGATGGGTGACTAATCGCATTATCTCTCTCTGAGGGTATGTGATGTTGAACATCAGGAAACACTTGAGAATACAGGAACATCATTGAAGACATGTCCAGAGGCATCCGTTGCTTTATGTTTACAGCAGTGACGTCACTGAAGTCAAATTACACTGAAGAAACTTACTCTGGCCAATTTGGGAACTTGAGAATGCATTGAGAAGGTGTTTTTAATAAATGTAATTTCGGAAACATGCCCGGCACAATTATTTAGAGGTATTTAGGGGTCTGGAGTGTCCCTTTAAAAAATAATATACAGCAGAACTAAATGAAATGGAATCATTAATTAGTTTACTAGATTGGGAGAAGGCTAGTCACAATGCTTGAAACAATTTGCAATTTTATATTTGTAACGATTACAGGGCTTCTTAATGTCCCTTACACTTTAATACAGCCATTGAAAATGAATGGGTGGGTAGTGATGGGAATATCTTGTTTACAAAATGTGTGAGCATATTCTGTGTTGTTTAAAAAAATCTGCTGAATGGTATTATACCAGAAGTCTAATGCAGAAATATGTATTCAACTAGGTCTGGCAGATGCTGCTCTGGTAGTGAGACAGTACATGTGGCAGTTTGAAGTGATTACATTTTTTTTCATGCAAGATTCCTTAACACCTGAAAATAAGAGGGTAGGACTTACATTCATTTTCTGGAATATGAATGGCTTGAACTAGCAAATCAAGAGAGGCACTCAACTGATATCATATTCTAATATAAAATGCTTGAAGACTCTTGAGACTTTGTGTACACAATGTGTAGATGGTTTAGTCAGAAATGTCTCTCAAATTTCTCTGCTTTGGGTGATTGTGATGGGTATTGCCATCCAACGCAAAGGTGATTGTGATGGGTATTGCCATCCAACGCAAAGGTGATTGTGATCAGTATTGCCATCCAACACAAAGCTACTGATAGAGCCACTACCTTAGATGTCTGGAATCTTTCAACGTTTCTATGTTTATATCAAATGTCAAGAATAAGAGAAATGCCAATGCTAAGTCATTGGGCCTTATCTAACACCCAGCACAATTTTTTTTCTTTATTATAATTTTTTTTAGGGGAAGGATCAGCTTCAGTATTCGACATAGGTATTGTCTTCGTTCTAAAACATGCATAATTTCCAATCCCACACATTTTTTATATTATTGCTTTCTATATTTTACCCCCATCCTAACCTTTACCTGACCCTGACCAATAGTTGAGACTGATTACATTTTGCCATTTTAAAATTTCACTCTAGCTTTTTATATTTTCCGTAATCATTATTTTCCATTGAACCACATAATTCATATAATCCAATGTGTTGTATATTGTATCCAATATTGTATTTTTACAATATTTGCAAATCTTGTGCGTTTTACAGATCTTGGTTTTATTTGATCAACTCTTTATTTAAATTAAATATTGTCCATTTCTTAGCCACAGCCATATTGGGTTTCTATTTGCCATGTATATTTCTACTGTACTGTGATGCTTCACATAATTATGACTTTTTATAATTATGACTTCAGCACAATTGACTTTTTACACTGACGCATGTATCATTCCTATTTTGCACCCGACGCACTGTCGACTTTGCCCTTCACAGACGTGCGTTGGTAAATTAGGGAATGAACTTGCACTCCGGGAGGCAGTTCAGCAAAAAGAGGAGGCGTGTTCCGGCAGTCGCGCTTCAACAGCTAGCCGACCAGATAACAGACATAGAGAAAAAACACCCAGACTCTCTCGCCATTATTGTTGGGAGGTGGAGCAGCTGGACCAATGGTGCAGTCAGAACCACCTGGAATTAAACCCCAAGAAGACTGTGGAGATGACAGTGGACCTTAGGAGAAGTCCCCCCCACTCCCCCCCCTCACCATCCAGAACTACAGTGTCCACTGTGGATTCCTTTAGGTTCCTGGGAACAACAATTTCAAAGGACCTAAAATATTCTCTCCACATTGACGCTGTCCAGAAAAAGGCACAGCCATCATTCAGTCTATCATCTGCACCTCCGTCACAGTCTGGTTTGGATCAGCCACCAAACGGGACAGGGCCAGACTGCAATGGATGATTAGGGCTGCAGGGAGGATCATTGGAGCTGACCTTCCCTCCATCCAGGACCTGTACTGGTCTAGGGTCAGGAAAAGGACAGCAAAAATCTTTGCAGACCCCTCACATTCTGGTCACAATCTGTTCAATCTCCTCTTCCCTTGTAGGTAATACAGGGCACTGTTTAAGCTCCTCCCTCTTGTAGGTGATACAGGGCACTGTTTAAGCTCCTCCCTCTTGTAGGTGATACAGGGCACTGGTTAAGCTCCTCCCTCTTGTAGGTGATACAGGGCACTGTTCGCCAAAACCACCCGGCACAAAGACAGCTTCTTTCCCCTAGCAGTCACTCTGTTAAAAACTCAGGAATAGCCCCCACCCTTATACTGAACAATAGTCAATCATCACTGTTCTGCCCATTTACCTCATGTATATTTCAATCCTACAATTACAATATTGTTATTAATATATCCTATTGCACTGAACAATTGCACAATATTGATATTAATCTTATACCTCAGATTACATGGATATTGCACTATTCCTTCCCTCTCTTCAATTGTTATTGTATATTTGTTAAATTGTAAATTCTATTCTATAGTTATACTGTATATTTAACAGTATTCTTTAACATTTTTTACTTCTATATGTTGAGTTTTGTACTTGGAGATCAAAGATTAATGGAGTCAAATTCCTTGTTTGTTTACGCAAACCTGACCAAAAAAGCTGATTCTGCTTTGCTTCTGATGTAGCTACTTCAGACCTACCCATTTTAGGATTGCGTCGGGCACAAGAGTCATTTATCCTGTCGCTATAATAGCAACAGCGCCCCAAGATCCGCACACAAAGTCACTTGCGTTTTGTGTTCGATACTTGCGTTTCAGATCGTTGAAATAGGGCACCTAATCTTATTTGCAGACACTTCCGGCTAAATTCGTAGAGGTTTTTTTGGAGCTCAAGCGTGGCCTTCCATTGACTATATGAATACTGTTAAACATGTATGGAAATATAGCCATTGGTTCAATCTGCAACTAGAATAACCAATCTCTGACTACACTATTCCCTGTTTGAGTTTTTCCACCACTGTTTATATCCCTCTGTATTTATTGGCTAATATTTAATCATAAAAAAAACTCACAAGGCCAACTTCATATTAAATGTGTTTCAGGCTCATAGGTGCTGTACACACTAGCCTGGGGATAAGGTTACAGAATAGATATCATTGTTAGTTAAACATTCTCTTCCCTATTTAGTTAATATATGTATTAAAACCTAAACAATAATCTTTAGTTTAGGCAGAATTACATAAAAATACGCAGATGGCACTGGTGAGCAAAACTAATTCATGTTTAGGATCAGACAATCATGACACATCTATAAAACCAATCATGTAGGAAGGGTTAATCAGACAGGACATTGAGCATTTGAGAAAATCCATACCGTATATTATTACTTTTTATTTCTCGTTTCCACAAGAAATACCGCTTCCCTGTTTCCCTTTTCTCTTCTTTATCAATTTAATTTAACACATCAGACAATTTTATTGGACAAAGAAATCAATACAGTTTGAATTGTTCTGTCTCTAGAATGATGTAAAATCATGCTATGATTACATTTTTCCTTTCAGCTTTGTATATTGAACATCCAATCTATGTAAATCTTTAGATGCAGATGGCTAGTTCTTTTTAATTTACAACAGCTGTGAAGTTTTCATACTCTCCAATTAAGAATTCTCTGCATGTGTGCAACAACTTGGCTTTCAATCAATAGGTTATTGATACACCTAACTACCTAGAATACTTAGTCATTAAATCTTTAGTTATATTCAGATTTCCTGGTATTCCCTCACTGCAGCATTATAAGAGTCTTATACAAGGGATTGTAGAGAAAGTTAAAAAAGTCAGGATAGATTCTTTACCTGTTTTTTCTTTTCAATAAGTTTTCATATTTAGTCAGTGACAAAGGCTACAGATGGAAGAAATTCTCTCTGAAATGGATCACGGATAACAGGGAAAATTATAGAAAAGAATATAATTTGTTCCCTTGATTTGATTCTGTATTTATAATGGGTGTATTCAGGATGTGACACTGCAGTATGTTAAACACTGTAAAATAATTATCGACCATGTTTAAAAAGGGTTAATCTACTCTAAAAGTAATTAATCATTATTCTCAAATTCAGTTGTCCTACAAGACATGTTGCATCTCCTCTACCTGTGGTCTCTAAGCAAAGAAACAATAATCGCTTCCCTTCAAATAAAAATTTTATTTTTAGAAAAACCTAGAAATGCTTAAAATCATGTGAAAGTGCACTAGCAAAATTGGAATTTTGTATATCATGTATGAGTGTTTGATGTTTTGCAAATCCTATATGATTGTGTGTTATTTTGCATATCCTCTATGAGTGTGTGTTATTTTGCATATCCTGTATGAGTGTGTGGTATTTTGCATATCCTGTATGAGTGTGTGGTATTTTGTATATCCTGTTTGAGTGTGTGGTATTTTGCTTATCCTGTATGAGTGTGTGGTATTTTGTTTATCCTGTATGAATGTTTGGTAATTTGCATATCCTGTTTGAGTGTGTGGTATTTTGCATATCCTGTATGAGTCTTTGTTATTTTGCATATCCTGTTTGAGTGTGTGGTATTTTGCATATCCTGTATGAGTGTTTGGTATTTTGCATATCTTGTGTGAGTCTGGGTTATTTTGCATATTATGTGTGAGTGTGTGGTATTCTGCATATCCTGTGTGAGTCTGTGTTATTTTGCATATCCTGTATGAGTGTGTGGTATTTTGCATATCCTGTATGAGTGTGTGGTATTTTGTATATCCTGTTTGAGTGTGTGGTATTTTGCTTATCCTGTATGAGTGTGTGGTATTTTGTTTATCCTGTATGAATGTTTGGTAATTTGCATATCCTGTGTGAGTGTGTGGTATTTTGTATATCCTGTATGAGTCTTTGTTATTTTGCATATCCTGTTTGAGTGTGTGGTATTTTGCATATCCTGTATGAGTGTGTGGTATTTTGTATATCCTGTATAAATGTTTGTTATTTTCTATATCCTGTATGAGTCTGTGGTATTTGGTATATTCTGTGTAAGTGTGTGGTATCTTGCATATCCTGTACCGGTAACAGTTTTTGGTCTTTTGCAAATCCTGTATGAATGTGTAGTATTTTGCATATCTTGTGTGAGTGTTTGGTATTTTGCATATTCTGTATGAGTGTGTGGAATTTTGCATATTATGAATGTGTGTACAGTATTTTGTATAACCTGTATGAGTGTGCATTATTTTGCATATCCTGTATGAGTGTTTGGTGTTTTGCATATTCTGTATAATTGTGTGGTATTTTGCATACCCTGTATGAGTGTTTGATATATAGCATTTCCTGTGTGAGTGTGTGGCATTTTGCACAACCTGTAGAGTTTGTGGTATTTTGTATATCCTGTAAGAGTATGTGGTATTTTGCATATCCTCTATGAGTATGTGGTATTTTGCATATCCTCTATGAGTGTGTGGTATTTTGCATAACATGTATGAGTGTGTGGTATTCTGTATATCCTGTATTAGTGTGTGGTATTTTGCATATCCTCTACGAGTGTTTGGTAATATGAATATCCTGTGTGAGTGTGTGTTATTTTGCATATCCTGTACGAGTGTTTGTAATTGTCCATATCCTGTTTTAGTCTGTGGTATTTTTGCATGTCCTGTATGAGTGTTTGGTATATTGTATATCCTGTGTGAGTGTGTGGTATTTTATATATCCTGTAAGAGTGTGTGGTATTTTGCATATCCTGTAAGAGTGTGTGGTATTTTGCATATCCTGTATGAGTGTGTGGTTTTTTGCATATCCTGTACAAGTGTTTGTTAATATGAATATCCTGTGTGAGTGTGTGTTATTTTGCATATCCTGTGTGAGTGTTTGTTATTGTCCATATCCTGTTTTAGTCTGTGGTATTTTTGCATATCCTGTATGAGTGTTTGGTATTTTGTATATCCTGTGTGAGTGTGTGGTATTTTATATATCCTGTACGAGAGTTTGGAATTTTGCATATCATGTATGAGTGTTTGGTATATAGCTTTTCCTGTGTGAGTGTGTGGTATTTTGCACAACATATAGAGTATGTGGTATTTTGCTTATCCTGTGTGAGTGTGTGTTATTTTGCATATCCTGTGTGAGTGTTTGTTATTGTCCATATCCTGTTTTAGTCTGTGGTATTTGGTATATTCTGTGTGAGTGTGTGGTATCTTGCATATCCTGTACCGGTAACAGTTTTTGGTCTTTTGCAAATCCTGTATGAATGTGTAGTATTTAGCATATCTTGTGTGAGTGTTTGTATTTTGCATATTCTGTATGAGTGTGTGGAATTTTGCACATTATGAATGTGTGTACAGTATTTTGTATAACCTGTATGAGTGTGCATTATTTTGCATATCCTGTATGAACGTGTGGTATTTTGCATATCCTGTATGAGTGTTTGGTATTTTGCATATCCTGTATGAGTGTTTGGTATTTTGCATATTCTGTATAATTGTGTGGTATTTTGCATACCCTGTATGAGTGTGTGGTATTTTGTATATCCTGTATGAGTGTGTGGTAATTTGTATATCCTGTATGAGTGTGTGGTATTTTGCATATCCTCTATGAGTGTGTGGTATTTTGCATAACATGTATGAGTGTGTGGTATTCTGTATATCCTGTATTAGTGTGTGGTATTTTGCATATCCTCTACGAGTGTTTGGTAATATGAATATCCTGTGTGAGTGTGTGTTATTTTGCATATCCTGTGTGAGTGTGTGGTATTTTATATATCCTGTACGAGAGTTTGGAATTTTGTATATCATGTATGAGTGTTTGATGTTTTGCAAATCCTATATGATTGTGTGTTATTTTGCATATCCTCTATGAGTGTGTGGTATTTTGCATATTCTTTATGATGGTGTGGTATTTTCCATGTCCTGTATGAGTGTTTGGTATTTTGCATATCCTGTTTAAGTGTGTGGTATTTAGCTTATTCTGTTTGAGTGTGTAGTATTTTCCACATCCTGCATGAGTGTTTGGTATTTTGTATATCCCAATGTTCTGTCTTTATACAGTTACCTAGCATAAGCGCTTTGATGGCTAGATTGACAGATGGTCCACCTTGTATTTGAACTAGGAACCTTTTAGTTACTGACCAAAAACTATAATCGCTAGACCTCCTGTTCCCTCAACAAAACTTTGGGGTCTGTTAATAAAGTTGTGTGCAGGTATTCTCCAGATTTCCTTTGCCTTCAAGGTTTTTTCTTGTGACAAGTCATCATAGCATGGCCAGAGATTAAAACGTCAAACTGTGATTTATCTTAAGGTTAGTTTAATATCACTCTTGCTGCTTGCTATTCTTCAGCTATCAGGGCTGCTATGGGGATATTGGTAGGGTGGTTCAGTGCTTTCTGGTTTAGATCTGCATTGATTGTTTTGATACAGGGTAACTGAATATTGTCCACTGGTACAAATATCAACTCCCTATTGTTTGGTACATTCATGGTGGGTGAGGGTTGTGTCTTCCAGCTACAGATTCTTTAATCCCAACGCTGAATCCATAAATCTTAAAGTGAAATTGTATGATTGAGTTTCTCTCCCCCTGTAGATAAGAGATAAGACAAGTCTTTCAGACGAGGATAATTTTGTCTAATAGTGCTTTCCTGTGTGTGTTTATTAGATCAGGGTGTTTGTTGGCTTTCGTTGACATGAAGCAATCATCCAGTGTTCAGTATCTCTCTGAGACAATTGATAACTAGATCTGCTCAATTGGTTTAATTTCGATTGTGGCTAGTGAGGTAATGCCCTCAGTGTATTGTAGATGAATATGTCATGTATTCCCATCAATTATTTATTTTTTTATTTTTCCATCAATGACAAAGACTGTTGCTTTACATTTGTCACATTCAACTCTTAAATTCACAGCACTTTCAAAGCGCTTGATCGAGTCTGGTCATAGTATATCTTTACAAACAATATCCTCTTATATTTCCACCACGGAAGCCTGTAATTTGTCACTTCTGTTAACATTCATGATACTATCTACAGGCAATGTTTTTAATTTACAAGATATAAAATGTTCGTCCTACAAGTGTGGCTCCCCAAGTTTCTCCAAACTCTCATGATACAATCAAACAAAGTATAGTGCCCTCCATTAGGATTGGGACAGTAAGTCAAAATAACTAATTTTCCTGTACACTCAAGCATTTCAAAATACAATTCAAAGATGAATATAAGGAAACAATACAGATTATCACATTTTATATCTAGCTGTTTCAAAACCCCCACTGGTGTCTTTAGCAATCGGTAATGACCAGGTCAGCCAAGGAAAAAAACAGCAGTTGTTGACAAAATAATTTCCAGGGGCCTCATTTATAAATGTTGCGCATGCACAAAATAATGCATACGCTAGTTTCTTAGCAAACTTTGGGATTTATAAAAACAGACTTGATGTGAGAATGTGCAGTTCTTCACACACACACTTTGACCCATGCACCAAAATTTGAGAAATTAGATACTGCAACTCTGTTGGCAGAAGAATGAAACTTGACAAAAGCTTTCAAATCAATAACATTGTGAAGAATAAATCCAAATATTACGTCTCATTTTTTTCCCTGGAGCGCACACAAAAAACATGATTTTGGATAAAGAGCCAACAAACAGAGATATCTGCAAAATAACCAGAATCATATTTAATTGGATCTGTAATTACTAGACATTACTTGCACATTATGAAATGTCAAATAAAAAGCTAAACAGGAGGACAAATTACATTTAAACTGATGCTGTTGCCTCAGTCTGGCAGACACAAATGCAAATGTTATCACATGTTCGTTGCGCATAACTGTCAATGTGATAATGTGATAATGGCTCTGTCATTTTCAATAACAATCAGTACAATTAACACACCTGATAGCATTACAAAATTGGGTATATTTTACAATAAAATGGGTGGGTATTAAAAGACATGCAATTGCATTGCATAATGATGCACAAATGGTTGCTTTGGCAATGTTGGAAGATTTGGCAAATGGAAAAATTCAGAGAGAGTGAATATTCAGAGACCAGCAAGATTTCCTTGCCATTGATGAAGAGTGGCTTCTGATTACCAAGAGCTATTATCTTGTGATCTCTGTGACACACAGAGCGTTCACAGGGTTTGCCACATGTTGCCACTCTAACACCTTTTTGTCATTTGTAATGCCTATGCTGTGTCCAACAAACAATACAATTGCCCATTTTTATCCCTCCCTATTCCCACTAACCCTGCTTCGTCGGCAGCTTCACCGCTCCTTGGACAGATCTGTGGGATGGCGAGGGGCGCTCACAGGGTTCATCCAACCACACAGAGCCACCGATTCTTTTCTTTTTCTATGCCAATTTGCGCTGAACAGGAGGTCCGAGAAAAAGACAACACAGAACTGTAAAAACAACCCTAAATTGAGCATCAGTAAATCACCAACATCCTCCAGAATGCTGGGAAATGTATCACAATCTACTGTTCTCAGAAGATTACGGCAGTAGGATTACAAAGTGACGTGTATTCATGGAAGACAATGAAATCCACCCTTGCCCAAAAATGTGACTAATATAAACAAAATCATAATTAAATCGTTCATTTTAAAATTCAGGTTTTGTCATTTCCCTTTAATCTTGCAGCTGGCAGAATCTCCAAGAGGGGATATTATCCGATGGTGTGAAACAGCGCAGGTCTGTCACATTATGTGCTGTCCATGTATTTCATACTGTCTGGTAAAAGAAAGTATGGCTTCTATACCACTGACTTAGCATCAAGTATACAATCATTTGTAAAATAATTAGCTAGTCAGATTTGAGTTGAATGCAACTGTGAGTAGGTCTTTTTACATTTTTTTTCTTCTATTTTTTTTTATTGACAGGACAGGAGGAAGCAGAAGCCATGGAGACAGATAGGGGGAGACAGAGAGGAAGGGCACAGACAGTCGGGCAAGCTGGGGCTCCAACTCCCCGTCGCTAGGGGACACGCATGCTCCAGAGCCGGGTGCTTAGACCACTACACCAACTCCCGCTCAACTGTTAGTAGGTCTTGCGCAATAAAACACCCACCAAGGAAAGACAGTGGGATTTTGGCGTCACACTAATCTTGTCACATAAAAGTAAAAAAGTAATTCTCCCCAAAAATAAATCTCATCAGATCGCTAGTTAGCTAAATGTTGTCTTTTCCTAAATTGTCCTTGATGGCTTTGGACATGTGGTTTTGGCTAAGTCTCAATGAGGGCCAGTTATTTTTTATGTCCTTTTTTACAAATTCTTCTCCTTTGCCATTTCCTACTAACCCTGTCTTGTTGAAAGTTCCGCAAATCCTTGGACATTCTAGAGGGCGAGGGAAGCTCACATGGTTCATCCAACCACATGTTGCTAAACTGCTGATTCTTTTCGCATTGCTCATCCATCCCAGAAGCCTTTAGTCAGCACATATACAGGAATATTACGCTCACCAACTACTTTTTTGTAGCTCACCAACTACTAATTTACAGGGGCCCAGTCTGCAGGATGAATTCAAAGAAATTGTAATTGAGCACCACTAACAAACACAAATATTAGCCTAACACAACATTGTATAAGTTAATAGTAGAGCTGGGTAAGAGTAAGAGTAAGAATACTTGTCTGGGCTTGGCTGAGTTCATACATTTTGGGAAGTTCCTCATTAAGACCAAAATGACCAGGTAAAATAAGTTTATAGCTTAAGTAAAAAGTGATTAGTTATGGTCAGTTAGTAATTAACTCCTCTTACCAGGTAAGTTATGTTGTAACTGCAAACTTCCCAAAACGGGGGAACCCAGCAGAGTATTCTTACTCATACCTTTGCCCACCTTGTTAATAGTGGTATAATGCTTTGACAAAATTATTGTTTTTGGTTAATTAGGATGTTACTGCTTTAGGCTATACGAATACAAGTTTATTTGTGATGAAGTGTGAATTAATTTATTCAACCACAATGTGGGTGGAATTGTTGCCAATGGCTGTACAAATGTGTATGCTTATAAAGTAAATTTAGATTTTTTTACCCAAACCTGGCCTACCCAGTGATTTTACTCTCACCATGTCACTGAAATTACAGAGGCTACACTGCAAGATGCAAACCTTGCATGGATGCCTCTGGAATGAGCTCACTTGTCTTTATTGATAATGTATTCAACATTGGCATTAGAATGAATTCCGAAGTGTATAACGTAGAAAAGCTTGGCTAACAAAATTACAAGAAAATATCATCAGACTCATTGGGTGGCGAATTACAATGCAACTGGACAATGACTGAACACTTCCAAGCAGTTAATGAGAAAAAGGTGGAAAGTTTAAGATTGGCCAAGTGATTCCCCTGTTTTATATCCGATAGAACTTACATTTCTCCTGCTTAAGAGGAGACTGAAGTCAGAAACACCCCAAAACAGTTAAAAAGGAATGACAAAGCATCTCAAAGGATGATACCAACAGTTTGGTCATGTCAGTGGTTTGCAAATTCACTGCTGTTATTGCATGCAAGTGTTTTGCAACTAAATATTCACTGTTATAGTTCTTACATTTTTGAACAAGTTAAATTGTAACAATAAAAGAGGGTGGGTGAAACACTGAAAGTCTGGTAGTAGTAAATCGCATTGAAACACCCAGAAATAAACAATGACAGTCTGTATTTTGCTCATATTCATTCTACTGTATCCTTTTAGCCAAGCAACTAGAGGTAAAGTGCCTTGCTCAAGGAAACAAAAACATTTGGCCCAGTCAGAAATTGAACCGGCAACCTTCACTCCCTAACCACTGAACCATCTGAAATATAGCAAAAATATGAATTTTTCCCATACCTTTCCAATAATGGAGGGCACAGTATATTACAAAAAAAGAAAAGAAAACAGAAAACCTGCACATAATTTAATTGAAACCATGCAGGACATCAACATTGAATTTTGAGAGAAATCAAAGCTCACATATCAAATACATGTTGTTAATGTGCACATTGTTCACATATTTTATGCCTTTGGGCTATGATATTGACAGTATTTACCATCTACTGTATCCAAGCAATATTTTTTCACATAGTATAATTTTAGAAATATCAGGTAGATAAAGCCACTGTCTTTCAGTTTGAACAATTTCAGTTCACAATTGTTTATCCATTTTGTCAAACTCAAGGTCTGCCAGCACTTTGAGGAAGTCACTCACATCCTGCAATGAGTTTCGTAACAGATGATGGCATTCATGTATCATGCCCAAGAGCTAAATCTCAGGTTGAACCTATATGTTGTATTTATCTTTAGATTGATCAACGCGAGTAGCTTGTCAAAGAGGCTCCAGGAGTCCGAAGTCAGGCCTTATGCTCGGCAGCAGAGAAGTTTGTGAAAGACATTTCGGAACTCTGTGTTAAAGGCAGTGTAGATGATGGGGTTGACGGCGCTGTTGACGTAACCAAGCCAAGTTACCACAGAGATCAGCGTGGGGCTGATGTTGCAGGACACGCACAGCACGTTGGTCACATGTACAACAAAGAATGGCGTCCAGCAGGCTAGGAAAACACCTGTTGTAGTAGAAAAGGAGGCGATGGGGGAGAGTGAAGCAGATGTACAATTACAGTTGGTTCAAAAAATCAATACACAGAATATTTAAATTAACTGCAGCATATTAAGGTGAGATGGAATTACATTAGCAATATGACACATCACAAAGGAAAATGTGTTAATGCCAGGCCTACAGTAATTGCCAGAATATAGAGTTACTGGGTTAGTATGAACTGTGTGTGGGTGCGTAGAATAGGGATGTGGCACAGAAACTCATGGTTGCACAGACTGTGCAGCACGATAGAAGGAGATGGCAATCAAAAAGTTGTTTCCAAGGAGATTTATTTGTACTGATGGCAGCATTACTATAATTTAGGATGCATTACAGACACTTACGTCATGTGTTATCTCTATATTTGGTTGCAAGCTAATTAGCTGTTGTCACTGCTGCCTTTCCTGAAAGTGAGATTGTGTCATGACAACTGTCACTGAATGAAGTTAGTCATCTCTTTCACATGTGGCCTGTGTCAGTAATAGTTTGAATCACATAGAGATCTTTTGAAATGACCCTGATAGTATCAGAATGGGATGAACATGGCATCTATTGTGGTTATGATGATATCCAAAAGCACTAACATTGAATGCAGAGGTAGAGGTGTTGCATTTACTGGTATCACTTAAGAAAGGAACATAAAATTATGTGATACCATAGTAATTGTCAAATGAAATTCATTTTGTAATTATAAACAGAATTTATACAGCTTTTATGTTATTTTCTTTTCCATTTTTCTCCCCTCCCAAATGGTCTTGCCCAATTACCACTGACCCTGCCCTGTCAGCAGCTCCGCAACTTCAGTGTTAGATGTGGGATGGTGAAGGGCGCTCACATGGTTTACCCAACCACGTGTCACTAAGCCAATTCTATCCAAACTGCACATCCAACACAGAAGCCTTTAGTCAGCTCAAGTGTGGGATGATTACACTCACCATCTATACTAGAGAGTGACGTATCAAGGTAGATAATACGACTTATCTATACCAAATAAATAGGCAGTGCTATGCCAATTTGCGCTGCCTCATGCTGGGGTTCCGGGCGAAAGTTGGAGAAGCCATAGTCATGCTCAAACCACAGAATATCATGATGAACTACCAACTAACCACTGACTATCACGACTTCGCAGCCCACTACCCAATTTATACAGGCTTTCTGAAATGTTTTGCATTAATATTCTTGAAATAAATAATTATTTTGGGAAAGCGGTGACTATTACAGCCAGTCTATAGATTTTACTTGATTGCATATGTTCCAGTCGGGTAGAATAAGGGTTTCTACTCTGTGTACGCACCAAGAATGGTCTATATAAAATCAATATGTAAGTAATGAAAACACCAACGTTCTGTTGGCCAGGCACAGCCCAGTCCCTTTAGAAATGGTATGTTTCCCAAGGTGATGTACGAAAAAAGGATGTTTATCCTATGTATACCACAATTGCCAACAAACAAAACAAACAAAGAAAAAAAATCATTTATATTTACATTTCATCATGGAATTTATACTTTCTAATGATTCTTCTTCACTTCTTTTTTGGTTCAAATGTCTTTTTTGGTATATATTTATGAGAAACATACGGACAAGACTGGCAAGAAAAGAATGAGTAATACATAATGATCCATTTAACAACTGTGTATCATAATACTGTAAATATAGTACTAATCAAACAAATGACTTGGTTGTGTCTGTAGCAACCAAAACCTGAGAAAGCATGAATTTACTCATAAAACATGTAATTACAAACAAAAACAAAGAAATTCGTTTAGTATATATTTGCGTGTGTTGTTCTTTAGAAAATGTGATATTCGTGGGATAAATGTCCTTCGTAAACATTAGAGTTGATCTCTTTCTAAATGTTTACTTGTGACCTTTCACATCCTGTACTGTAGGTTTCAATTATATCTGTTTAAAGACATCCTGTCCCTTACATCCGAAAATGATGTACATTCACAAATTAACTTGAAGTCTATCAGAAAAAAGTATTTCACAATCATTTTGTATACTGTACATTTAGTTAATCATGATTTTATCCTGAATCTCATGTTTTTGTAAGTATGATTAGGAGTGGACTGTGAAGGCTATTCCAGGCGAAGATTATCTACAGTACATCATCCTTTTTATGTTTTTAGAGGCTTATGTTGTAAGGGTTTGGTAATACTGTATTGACAATGTAAAATGGCAGATGATATATTGTGTGATATGCACACATGCAAAACTTTTTTTTCAAGCACATTATAATTGTTTATCTGTGCCACCTGGTTAAAATTTAACTTGCTGGGTAAAGTTCCACCCCCTGGTCTGTGAGTGCCTTTAACCCTCTTTATTTATATCTGTTAGGACTCAGCAGGATCAGTTCTGCCTGTCAATGGCTAGATGCTTCTATGCATTAGTAAGCAAACAGGCCCAGCAGTGTGGGATGAGCCCATGCTGTGGATGGTGATTTCATTCATCCCTTTATTTGCTGAACACATCATGCCAAACTTGTGGACCAACAACGCTGTCTTCAGTAACACCACCATCTTCCCTCATCGGCTTTTAACAGCCTGTGTAGCATTTTTAGCTGCAATATTTGAGCCTCTACCCAGCGTGCATCCCATGTAAGCTGTCAGGACTGGTTCTATTAGCACCGCCTGTGGTCTCGCGTGGAAGCAATCTGCTCCTTGTTTCTTATTGCTGTAATGCTGCGTTATTATGTTATAAATCTTTTGGTCCACGTATGTATTCTGCTCACAGTTGGGATTTACAGGCCTGCTGAATATGCAATTGATGTTTTTTCTCCCCACCTAATGATGCAAACATATAAATCTAATGTGCTTTGTTCATAGTAATTGTGTAAAGTACAACTTTGAAGACACACATACATGCAGGCACACATACCTACCCACTACAACAGGAAGGACCTTCATGGCTTTGCGCTCCCTCCCGCTAACTCTGCTGCTCTTGCTGTTGCGGCGCCCCCTCTTGGTGCTCTTAGGGTGAGATACCCCATTCTCTTTCAGGCTCTCCCCATACCTGGACGGCCTCTCAGTGGCATCTGGGTCCGACATGCTGTCCATCTGTGTAGTCATGGGATCGCTCTCTGCCATTCCGGCTGGCGGCCCGTCTACTGTCCCTGGGGTCGGCGTGGGCGACTCCATGGATATGGCCGAAGGCGACGTCGGGCTGAGCTCTGTGGCCACCAGGCACACCTCCCTCTCCCTGCCTCCCACGCCATCCCCCGATTTCTCTCTCCGCAGGGGCGAGTTGAGGCGCAGGGACAGGCTACGTTTACCACCCCTGGTCATCTGGGAGCGGCTCCTGCCAGAGCTCCAGCGCCTCAGCCCACGGAACATCCAGTAGTACAGGAAGAGCATGACGGGGCAAGGCACGAAGAAGGAACAGACAGAGGAGTACACCACAAAGTGGTCGTCTTCCAGCTTGCACACGGTGGGGTTGCGGCCTGGCACCCGGTTGAGGCCAAATATGACGGGACTGGCCACAACCAGTGAGAGAACCCAGGTGGCCGTAATGAGCACCAGCTGCCGCATGCTGAACTGGTTCCTATTGTACTTTAAGGGCACCACCACAGCTATGTACCTGCAGAAAACATGCATGCAAATCAAAAAGAAATACATCAATGTTCCTGGAAGCACACCTGTTGAAATTCAGGGGCAACTAAATCTCTACTGCATTGTGACTTAAGAGACACGGATCTAACTGAATAACATTCTACCTTCAAAATACATACATGGATTGTCCTAAAGGGGAGCAATGAAGAATATCTATAATTTGTCTATGTTCCAAAATCGCTTGAAGTAATTATTAGACTGTTTATTGTTTGACTATCATCAGGCAGCACTCTCACTCAGGGAAAGCAAGGTCGAGCTAGCGTCACTGCTTTAGAATGGGTTAAATGGCTATGTCCGTACTAATGCACTAGTTACACATTTCTAAATTAACTAGTTACACATTTCTAAATTAACAAGTATTTGTGTGAAAAATTATAGTTCTTTCATAGAGAACTTAAAAATCGGAAGCCAGTTGCTTTTGGTATATAGAGTGGGCTCCAAAATTACTGGCACCCCTGACTGGCAATGCACAAACAATACTGTAAAAAATATTAATAATACAATTAAAGAAAAAAACTCAAAATACCAACATGTGAGAAATACTGTACTTTATGTCAATGTGTCAATGGAACCAACCAACATTTTTGAATAACTTAAAAATCATTGTCCTCCAAATCAAGGTTTCACAATCAATCCTTAAACATGACTGTAAATAACATCTACTAAAATTAAACCAGGAAATAAATTTCACTTATTTAAGTTAATCTAAGACATAAGGAACTATATTGAGCCATTACATCACTTCCTGTTGCACTAGGGTATGAAATTATGGAAACACGCATGCAATATCCCTTTGTCATCCAACATCATAAAGAAAACAAAAGAACCTGCAGTTCAAAAGAGACAGATGGTCATAGACCTTCATAAATCTGGTAATGGCTACAAGAAGATACACAAATGATTTAATGTACCACTGAGCACTGTCAGGTCAATTATAAAAAATGTAAAAGATATGGAACATTTGAAAACGTCACAGGTAGAGTATACATATGCATTTTCTCCACAGGATAGGGAGGAGGATAGTGAGAAAAGCAACAAAATCCCCAATAATTTCTGTGAAGAAATTGAACGCCTTGGTGGGGTCTTGGGGTCACCAGGTTTTTAAAAGCACCATCAGACACCACCTCCACAACAACGGCCTCCTTGTAAGGATTGCCAGAAGAAATCCCTTTTGAACCCAAGACACAAGTGCTTGCAGTTTGCCAAACATCGTTTAAATTATGACTGGAATAAGGTGCTCTGGTCATACGGAACAAAGACTGAACGTTTTGTTCAGATACAGCATAAGCATGTTTGGCATCGAAACAGAGATGCATACAAAGAGATGCAACTCATATGCACGGTGAAATATTGTGGCGGGTCGGTGATGTTTTGGGGCTGTTTTCAATGATGGCTGGGGGTGATATTGGGTGGGCTAAATGCAATATACATCCAGCAAAAGTTGACGTTGCATCAACACATCCATTTACATTGAAATAACTTGGCTGACGCTCTCATCCAGAGGATAAAGTACCTTGCCCAAGGACACATAAACATTTGGCACAGCCGGGAATTGAAGGGGCAAACTTTCTTCCCTTTACAAGGTATGAAAACATTAGGGTTACACTTTATTTGGAGAGTCCGAAATTCCATCTGTAGGTGCTCTACAGATAGTTTGTTAATGATATGACTATCAACAAACTATCTGTTGATAATCAACTAAAATTGTAGTTTAAGGGTAGGGTTAAGTTTAGAATATGTTTTAGGGTAATGGTTAAGGTTAGGCTTTACATTTAGGGAAGGGTTAAAGTTAGGATTAGGGTTAGGGTTAGTAGATAGTTTGTTAATATGTTGTTGATAGTCTGCAGATAATCTGTAGGGCATCTACAGATACACTTTTTGGACTCTCAAAATAAAGTGAACCAACATTAAATATTTTACAAAACCTTTGGCGTTATTGTCGTACTGTGAAGAGATTTGTGGCTGATTCAGAGCACAGACAGGTTAGTGCAGATAATAGCATAATGAGGAAGTTTACTACCAGACAAATTCATTGTATTAAGACAGCAGCTGTAAAATTTTATTAAAAAGCAGCAAACAAGTATTTGAAGCTGCTGGTGCCTCTGGAGTGATGCAAACGTCAAGGTGTAGGATCCTCCAGAGGCTTGCAGTTGTGCATAAACCTACTATTCTGTCACCCCTAAACAATGCTCACAAGCAGAAAAGGTTGGAGTGAGACCGGAAATACATGAAGACTAATTTTCAAACAGTCTTATTTACTGATGAGTGCTGTGAAACCCTGCTTTGAAGCTTGCAAAGTCTCTACCAGACTTGGAGTTGAGATATTTACATCTATCGAGAATCCGTCACCTTACTGTCAGACAAAAAATGAAAGCCTACAAAAGTACGGATACTAGCTAACATTTTTCAAGAGTAAATGGGTTACCAACGCTGTCGTAGCTGAAAGAGAGGAATACCTTCATAATCAAATCAAAGGTGTTACTAGTAGTTAGCTAGCTTCCCACTAACGTTTGCTAATCTGTTCTGTCTTGTGATGAAGTCTTCATCTGAATACGTACACCCTGCCTACGCTAAAATGTCCTGGTTTACACCAACCACTATGAAATTGTCCCGGTTGTTGGTTAGAATAAGCACACTGGTTACACTTTACTGTAAGGATACATGAGTTTTTATGAATTCATGCATTAATTAATTGATGTATGTATTATTATTTCTATTTGGCATGTTGTTTTCACCTTAAAACACAAAGTTTCATATGGTAAAACTGGCAACGTCACCTATAACTTACTAGGTTGTTGCTAGGAGAATGATGTTCTTGCCCGCCAGCCAGTAGTTGTGATGTCATGTGCAAAGTATGAATTGAGAACCTTTGGAGCATCCTCAAGCAAAAGATCTATGAGGGTGGGAGGCAGTTTGCATCAAAACAGCAGGTCTGGGAGGGTATTTTTTATATTTTTATTATATTTTACTTAACCTTTATTTAACTATTCTGATATCCTGCAAAGAAATTCAAGCAGAAACTCTCCATAAACACACAAGTTCAATGGATGCAAGAATTGTGAAAGTGATATCAAAGAAGGGTCCTATTTTAACATGTAACTTGCCCTGTTGTTGAACATAGTGCTCTGTAGCTTTAAATTCAAATAGACTAAATTGTTAAAGCTGGTGTCTACGCATGCGTATGGTTGATACGGTGATATGTTTTTCCATCTTAAAGGAGAATTCCGTGCGATTTCAAAACGTAGCTCTGTTGTTTGCGTATCAGAAGTGCTGTCCGTAGCGTTAATAACTCAAACAATCTGTATTGCAAAAAACGTGTTTACATTTTGCTGCCAATAGACAACCATTACGCATTTACGGGGCAAGTTAAAAAGCGTGCTTTGAGCCGCAAAAATGTTCATATCCATTTGCACTGATTCCTTATAATAAACAAATTTTATTTAAAAAAATATATAACCACGGCAAATTGTTTTTTTTTGTGGAAAAAATACGTTTTGGAATATTGAATTGTATGACTTCGACAATCGACTAGTGTGGACTTCACTGGAAAATGGGAAATAAACTAAGGTATGTACACAAACTTATTTGTTCAAACACGCTGTGCTTATTATAAGGAATCAGTGCAAATCGATAGATCAGAGAAAGAGCCTTGCACAAATGCTTTCATACTGCTTAATCTAGCTGGCTTGGAGGCCATTGAGCGCGAACAAACGTTCACTTATAAACCCGCTGTTTATACGGGTGAGGGAGAAAACAGACAGTTAATTACTCCGGCTGAATCACGTGAGGACCTGGAATGTCTAAAACGCAAGTTTCGCGAACTTTGCAGTTCACAAACAAACATAACAATGGAAAGACACAAATTTAATTCAAGAAATCAAAAGCCAGGAGAGACAATAGAAGCATATGTAACCGACCTACGAAACAAGGCACAGAGTTGCAGGTTTGGAGATTTACAGGAAGAATTGATAAAGGATCGACTTGTGTGTGGGATACTCAATGATGGAATGAGAAAACTCCTGTTGCATGACAATGAGCTAACATTGACAAAAGCCATTGAAACATGTCAAATACATGAACTGACAGACCAGCACACTAAAACACTTGCTGGCCCAAAACACAATTTGGCAAATGTGGACAGTGTTCAACAAACGGTAAAAAGAAAAACGTTTCGTACTCCCAAACACAGATCAAAAAAGTATGCCCGATAACAAATTAATATTTGCAGCAATTGTGAAAGCATCCATGAGGCAAAAAGGCAGAAATGTCCTGCATATGGCCAGCAATGTCACAAGTGTAATAAATGGAACCACTTTCAAAAATGCTGCAAATGTATAAAAGTTCATTGTACACAATCTAAAAAATACTGTAAATCAAATTGAGGTTGCCAGAGCTTCAAACAGCAGTGAAGACTCATTCTTTATAGACTGAGTTTCCGGAAATCAACAGAAGGCGGCAGAAACTGGCACAAAACAGTCAAAGAAAACCACAATATCCTGTACAGTCCAAACCAATGGAAAACCTCTAGGACTAAAAATTGACACAGGAGCCTCATGCAACATTATGTCTATGCAGACATTTGCACAGGTAAAGCAGGAAGAGAATCTTCAGTTGTCAAGCCATGTAAAGCTTGTCGCGTATGGAGGAGAGGAGATCCAGACTGCGGGTTTAACAGTGTTATCATGCAACCTGAGTGACCAGAACTATTCTCTACTGTTCTACATTGTGAAAAAAAATGTATAGCCATTGCTTGGGCTTCATGACTGTCTACGGATGACAAAGAAGCTTAGCCTGTTGTCCATCCAGCATGAAGAATTCCTGCAGCAATGCAACTAAAGTTAAAAGCAGAGTTGGAAAGAATGGTTGCTATCGGAGTTACCACTCCTGTATCTGAGCCAACCAATTGGGTGTCATCTATGGTGGCCGCTTACAAGAAAAACTCTTCATGACCCTAGGGACATGAACAAGTTTTTAAAATGTCCACATCACCCCATGCGCACAGTAGAATAAGTGGCAGCGCAGATGCCAAACTCCATTGTATTTTCAGTACTTGATGCCAAAAGCTCATTCTGTCAGATTTCACTGGATACTACTGACTACTTTCAGTACGCCATTTGGAAGATTTAGATTTCTTCTGATGCCTTTTGGCATTAATTTAGCCAGTGAGGTCTTTCAGCGTGCTATGGAGCAGATCTTTGCTGGCTACCCATGAGCAGTCATAGTTGATGAAATCATTGTGGGGGGCAGAGGCGAGCAAGAACACGATGCAATCTTGAAGAAAGTTTTAGACCGTGCTCGTGAGGTGAGCTTGAGACTGAACCCCCAAAAGTGAGGTGAGCTATGTTGGTCATATTTTCACAAGCAAGGGACTGCGACCCGACCCTGCTAAAACAAAAGCAATCACAGAAATGCTGCCGCCAGACAATGTTACTGCACTGCAGTGCTTCCTGGGTATGATCAATTACTTAGGAAAGTTCATACCTAATCTCAGTGAGTTGTCTGCACCCCTGTGTGAGCTGACCTGTAAAAACACTGAGTGGTGCTGGTTTAAACAGCATCAGGAGGCTTTTGACGCTCTGAACCACACAATGTCTAGTCCACCTACCTTGAAATACTACGACCTCCAGAACCCTGTGACACTCACTTGTGATGCTCTGAAGCACACAATGTCTAGTCCACCTACCTTGAAATACTACGATGTCCAGAAACCTGTGACACTCACTTGTGATGCTCTGAAGCACGCGATGTCTAGTCCACCGACCTTGAAATACTACGTCATCCAGAAACCTGTGACCCTCACTTGTGATGCTCTGAAGCACGCAATGTCTAGTCCACCTACCTTGAAATACTACGTCATCCAGAATCCTGTGACACTCACTTGTGATGCTTCCCAGTTTGGACTCGGGGCTGCATGTCTTCAAGAAGGTGCTCCTGTTGCACACTTCCTGTACTCTGACGCAGACAGAAGCGCGTTATGTGCAGATTGTAAAAGAGCTTCTGGCTGTGGTATTCGCATGTACTAAATTCAATGACTACATATATGGTAAACAAATTCACATCAAAACGGACCACCAGCCATTGGTAACCATCCTCAACAAGACTATCCATACAGCTCCAGCAAGGCTGCAACGCATGATTCTGAGATTGCAGAAATACAACTTCACAATCACATACAAGAAAGGGAAACACGTTTCTTGCCGACACATTGTCACGTTCCCCCAGGGACTCAACAGACGAACACACGGATGACAGAGCTGACTTCGAAGTAATGTCAATTTAACACATCTCGTCTTCCAGACTGAAAGAGCTTCAATCTCACACAGCACAAGATCCGATCCTTCAACAACTCTGTAGCGTTATCAAGTCAGGATGGCCCTCTAGCCAATCAAAGCTGCCAGCAGAAATCCGTGAGTGTTTCCCATTCTGGGATGAGCTCACAGTCGATGAAGGTGTGCTCATGAAGGGACCGAGAACTATTGTTCCAGAATCACTGCGCAGTGAATATATCACCATTATCCATCGAGGTCACCCTGGCCTTGATGCAACCAAATGTAGGGCACGAGGTATTGTGTTCTGGCCTTCTTTAACCAAAGACATTAAAAAGGAGGTATTGTCGTGCTATGTCTGTAACAGTATGAGACCCCACCAACAAAAAGAGCCTCTCCACTTACGTGACATCCCTGAACTCCTGTGGTCAATCGTGGCTACAGATATCTTTGAGTGGAATGGTCAACACTATCTCATACTGGTTGACTCCTATGAAGTCAACCAGTACGAGATGGTTCGAAGTTGACCTGCTTCGTGACTTGTCCTCCAGTACAGTAATCACAAAACTCATAAGGCACTTTGCTGTTCATGGGTGTCCGCACAAACTCTTTTCAGATAATGGTACTCAATTTTCAAGCCAACGGTTTAAAGACTTTGCTGACGCCTGGGATTTTCAACACACCACCAGTAGCCCTGAGTATCCACAAGCTAACGGGCTAGCTGAGAGAGCAGTGCAAAGTGCAAAACATCTAATGGAGTAATCTAAAAAGGATGGATCGATGTGTTTCAAAACTTGCTGAACCTCAGGAATGTTTCAGGTGATGAGACACTGGGTTCACCAGCGGAAAGATTGATGTCAAGGCAGACACGCACAACTCTACAGATCAGCAAGTCCATTCTGATACCATCTTCTAAGGAAAATGTTGCTGTCAAAACTCAACTCTCAAAGAAGCAACACTGTCAAAAGACATAATACGACAAGTCCAGCAGAGCTCTCCGGCCTCTCTTACAAGGTGAGATCGTTAGACTAGCAACTTCCAAAGGCCACGGCCGACATCAAACAGCTCTGTGTTGAACCAAGGTCATATCTTGTGGAGACCGGAGGAAAAGAATACAGACGAAACCGGAAACATATCCTTCCTGTCGCAGAGCCACAACCACAGTTCGATAACAGCGATGAGTCACATCCCTGCGTCCAGACCCCCTAGGTTGAATCTAAGCACGAATAATCCACTCCTAGTAAGGCCAAAGAACAACGCACTCCACAAGGAGCGGAGAGGAATTCTTCTGCGGTTCCATATGTGTCCAGAGCAGGTTGCCTTTGCAGACCGAACCCTAAATACATGGATTGAAAAAATAAATAAATAAAAAAACAGTCATTTTGTAGCAAACTGTTCAGACTGTTAATTGCATTTCCTGAAAGGATAAAGACTTTGAGTTAACTTACAATGTAATTACTTTTTCATTAAGAATGTCTGTCAGAATTAAAGAAGGAGGATGTAGAACATAGTGCTCTGTAGCTTTAAATTCAAATAGACTAAATTGTTAAAGCTGGTGTCTACGCATGCGTATGGGTGATACGGTGATATGTTTTTCCATGTTAAACTCCTGCATCTCTCCCAGTAAAATTATATGTTGTTAACAAATCTTTGCCTTGCCCGCCAGTCATTCAACACCTGTTAAGAGGTGTTTGGTTGAAATAGCTTTTGAATTCAGTAAATATGACCTGCTAATGCTGCAAATTCAACAAACAACCATTTTCAGTTTTAGACAACCTATGAAACGTTTTGAAACTCTGTTGTGCATAATAATTTGGAACATTACATTTTTATTTTTTATTTATGAAAAAAATACAGTTTTTATTGGGTGTTTTTTTTCAATTAAATTTGACTTACTCCCTAACGGTTGATGACTTAAATTATACTGACTGTCAGTTGCATTTACTATTTAGGAAAATCTGTGTAAAATATAATTTGCATAGTAATTTGGAATGTGATGTACATGGTTATAGCTCTACAACAACAATATAGACCCACAAGAATGGACTTATAGCAAAAAACTCTATGTATCTGCACTGAAAAAAAATATTTCTACTATTATTATTATTCTATACATGTCTGATGAAATTCTACTTAAGAAATTGATTCTTATACTCAGTAAAATTGGGTTTATTTCACACTTAAAACCCATATAAAAGATTAGCAATTAGGTTTCAGAAAATTAGGTAAATATTAATTGTAATTTCATTCTTAAATTTAACTGTAAGCAGAAACACATGGAAAGCAGGAGGTTCACAGACGATACTTCCTACTGTGTCCTGGATATATGAAGTGTTTTCACCACAATGTATATTCAACTTGTTCATTACAGTATATGCTAATATAATATTGTTTTCAATATAATGTTGGAGTAGAATTATCTGACAATTGGTAAAATAGTGAATGTATGCTGTGTTAGCCATTAAAAGCTTTTGTGGCAATGCTGGCAGCATTACAAGCTAGCTACATGTATGCTTGCCTGTCACTAGTCCAGAACTGTTATCAATTAAAAAGTTTAAAATTCCTAGGGTATTGATTTTGATGTTCCTCCTAATGTTTGCAGCTAGCTAGAGAACCACTGGAAGTGGAAGGGGCTAAACTAATGACTGTAGCTATGTAAAAATCCGTTTTCACAAGATTCAATATTTTTTAAATATCTAGTTTTTAAATGGTTAAAGTAGCTGTCTAGACAAATACTCATGCTA
Organism: Umbra pygmaea; assembly: GCA_016801145.1. Taxonomy (NCBI): domain Eukaryota; kingdom Metazoa; phylum Chordata; class Actinopteri; order Esociformes; family Umbridae; genus Umbra; species Umbra pygmaea. The sequence goes on along the minus strand of JACXGM010006438.1, from coordinate 1,246 downwards.
TAATCATACCTACAGGGTTTCCCGCAGCACATGCAGTCAAGGTGGCCGCCTTAACAAGAGACGTCTACCGCCTTAACTACACAGTCCCAAAATAGTAAATATGACGTCTGATGCGAGAAGAAGGCAAAGATAACCGAATCACCTTAACTAACACATTTTCTGGGGGAAACCCTTTTAACCTAGCTTATGAAAATAAGGTGAGAGTTAATGTCATGGATGTTTTGTAGAAAACAACAGCTGTGTAAATACAGTGGCCCATCATTTTTGATTGGCATGTGTCATTAGAAGTTGTCAGTTGTCTCTAGGAAGGAATACCCTTATTCATTTTAGGATGCATGTGTCTGCATTGTGTTTAGTTATTTCTGAATATCATATACTGTACTAATTTTTTTACCATAAAGCTTTAAAATGTGGGCTTGAGAGTCTACATGCAATCGACAATACAGTAATTGTAACCACATTACAGCTTTTGTATTTTTGCACGTGCCAACTATACCTATCTACAATGGCTTTGTATCTCAAGCAGTATAACTGGATTTTTTTAATTAAAATGTGCATAGACTGTTAGATTTTAGATATTTGTTAAAATTATTCAAATTTACTAGCATGAATTACCCACATATTTTCTTTGACAGAATACATCAGCACCAATAGGCTAGACATGAACACACCCTCATCCTTCATGCCCTTCACTGGCTCCCTGTCTTCTCCAGGACCCACTACAAAATCGCTCTCCTCACCCACCAGTGCATCCATGGCAATGCTCCACCCTACCTTAAGGAACTCCTCACCCAGCCAACATCAACCCAAAACCTCAGTTCACAAAATGGCATCCTTTTTCATTCCCCCAGAACCAAGCCCCGCCCCATGGGAGACCGCGCTTTCTGCTCTGCTGCCACTCATCTGTGGAACTCCCTTACAGACCATCTGAGGCCTCCACATACAATCGAAGCCTTCAAAAAGACTTAAAGACTTTTCTGTTGAAGAAAACTATAGTTACTGTTGAATTTTAAGCAGTTGTTTCTATGTTTTTCTATTTTGATGCTTCTGTCAGGAATCCGCCCTCCTGAGTTGTCTTCCTGTCCCTTCTGGTCCCCATTCCGTTCCTGGTTTTCCCCTGCACACCCTGATCACCTATTCCAGCTCCAATTATCACCTGCACCTGCTTCCCGGCCACACCTGGGTTGATTCCTTCCTCTCCCTTTATTAGGGAGTTGAAGTCAGTCAGCCAACTGCCGGATTATTG
>JACXGM010006437.1:16936-32991 GCA_016801145.1 Umbra pygmaea | reverse complement strand
AGAACTATACCAGTAGTTAATCTAGTTAAATGACAGTGGGACTTTTTTGTAATTCATAAACCTAAGCAAGTACTGTGGTGGTGCCATGACATGCCAAGGTTCAGTACTAAAGCCATAGACAGCGGATAGGCTTGTTTTTTTGCGGTTGCAAAGTTATTTATTAGTATTCCTGCATTTAATAAAGATTTAAACAATAGCATTACTTTTACTTACTCAGTCTTGTTTATTGGTGTTCCAACAAAAATCATAATGAACGAACAAATTAATTTCTTTCAACCCTTTACTTAAAAAATTAAATACCTTTAAATACCGGGATACCGTCAAACATTTGAAAAATATCGGGGTATTAAATTTAAGCCATACCTCCCAGCCCTAAGACATGTTGCTCTAATGTAACCCATTTTCCCCCACCCGTGGCAGACACAATTTCGCGATGAAGCGCTAGACGCTTTTTGGCATCGACTTTGATATCTGACCACTTTTTTATTTCAGCCACTTTCTGAGGCTGCGGCATTCACAGCGTCTGCAAACTTTTGCCACTCCAACCCCTTTTCGGCATTAGTAAAAGTAATAGCATGGCTGCTTCCTGGGCTGCTCTTAGAGGTGTTCTTTTTTCAGAAATCTGTGCAGCGGCAACATGGTTTGCTCCCTGTACATTTTCCAGGTTCTACAGAGTGAATGTGGCATCCCCTGCACCATTAGGTTCCGCCGTTCTTCTCTCGGCTGCGGGGCATGGATGTGACGGGGTGGAGTCCTCTGTTCCTCACAACCCTGATGGTACTTGTTATCCCAGGTAAGACTGTGGTGATGGTCTGAGTGAGGTCAAAATAGATCGTAGGTTATGACCATAACTATGGGTCTATGAGACCGAACGATGACCGTCACCATCTCTTGTCGCTCGGAAAGGGCTGAGGCGTTCCAGGCAAGAGGAGGCGAGGCCAACCGGATGCTCTTATAGACGGTGGCCAAGCCTCCTAAGGTCAGTCACATGACTTTTGTTGATATATTGTCTCGAGGATAGGTTGAAGGATTGCATAATTCCCAGGTAAGATCGTGGTGACGGTCATCGTTCGGTCTCATAGGTCCGTAGTTATAGTCATAACTTATGTTCTTTGATGAGTAAACTTGATTTTATATGTAAAAAAATTTTTACAGTGCAGAGCAGTGCATTCACCTAACCAAACAAACTGCTCCACACCTGAACCTCAATGTGATAGTGATTGCAATTGGTGGTTGTGTCTGAGATGGGTCACATTGGCTCAAGGTGAGGTCACTGTTTGAGAGCAGAGTGTTTGTGGAGGAGCTTGCCAATTTAACATTCTCTCTTTGGTGTTCTGGGAACAGATTGTAACATCTTCAGCCATTAAATCAATGCATTGGCCACATCTTCAGAACTGATGATTAAACACATATTTTAACATCTTCGGGTCATTAATAAATGTATTGGGTACATGTTTAAAATGATTGATTGTAAAGTGCATGACTGAATGCGATGTTTTAATTAAATGTTATAAAATTATGCACATACATTACAGTTAGTTTCTCTGCTCAAGACTGGAGAATGAATCATTTGTGAAGCTGCTACATTGCATAAACTGTCTTACTACTGCCCCCACCAACACTACTATTATTAACACATAGGAAATACCGAATGAAATGTAAAGACAACACATTTCCTTTAATAAATGTCCTTTTCTAGTGGCCAAGTGGTTAGTCAAGTGACTGCCAAGGTGTAGCCCTGTTGTTCTGTCAGTGAGCACGACAGTTAACCAGAATTGCTCCCAGGCTGTTGCTGTACATACAGTAAGAATTGTTTCTTAGTCAACTTACCCCATTAAATAATGGTAAAATCAAAAAAAGAAAACACAATACAGCTGGTGTCTTCATTCCAACATAGTATACATTTGTCTTTTCTGTTCCAGGAATGAAATAGCGAACACTTCTTTAGTATTTACAACTTGACACCTTTGAAATTGTTCTCATTGTTAGGTATTGCTATCACTGACCCTATCACTGTGTCTCTTGTTTCTGCCTAGTGCCTAAGGACTTACCAGCATTTGACTGGGCTTTAAATTACTTTCAATGACACTCCCAAAAAAAGCTGTTAATTGATTTAAATGACATGCGCGCACACCAACACACTATTGGTAATTGTGTTGGACAATATTTGGATGATTGGATTCACGTGGGCTTGTTCATTGAGAACAGGTGCATTATTGTTTTCATATTTTTATGAAGATACTTCGGTATCTGAATAATAAAACGTAGTCCATGGAATGTATGGATTGAAAAGAAATACAAAAAACAGTCCTATGTGAGCACATAGAGAATGCAGAAATGACAGGGTTTGACTTGATATATCATTGAAAATAATGTCAAATATGCATTAGTGCAACTCTTTCCATATAGAGCTCAAGCTAGAATATCTATTATCCATATATCTGCATACATTTATCTCCCTATTCCTCTGGTAATTCAGTAAATGCAACAGGGCCTGATGGTGATGTGTCTAGCAATCGAATTGGGGGAACCATGACAGTTCATTAGACAAACTAAAAGTCTGGTTCCAAAATGGAACCCTATCCATTAATACAGTAGTGCACTACTTTTTCACCAGGGCCCATAGGACTTCACTCAAAAGTATAGTCAATATGAGAATAGACTTCCATTTGGGAAACATCTGAGCTTTTCCACTCTCTAAAAAGAAATGTCCTCTTGAGTTATGATTTTAAAATCTCCCTACTGACTGACTCAACATCCTCCTTCGAAATTTGATATTTTTAGCTGCTGGGTGATGACAATGACCCCAGAGACTCAATCATGTAGCTGTGCCCCGAATGGCACACTAGTACACTGAGAGGGCTCTTAGTGAAAGACACTTGGGGAACAAACTGGCAACCCCCCTCTGCCCCTTACCTAGACCACCCTTTAATTTGTGTATTCATGAAGCAACAGCATACCACTATAGGGCTTCCAGAAACAATATTACAGCTAATTTTAAACATCACCAGGGGACCTAAAGCCTATTTAAACATAAAGGCTTTGACAGAAGTGTGTTTTCAGAGTATGAAATAGGAGCATTTGGCCTCTCTCTAAAGCCAATAGAAGGCTTTATTGGCATGATGCTGAGGATAGCATCCATTATCAGTATAGTGAAACAAAAGGTCTTATAAAGATTTACTAACTAATCTTTGAAAAACGAGCATGTCCTTATTTTTCCAGGTGCACCGTAAATGCTCTTTTTATACTCCACTGAGATCAAACTCCCTGGAATAAGCTGGTGTTTGTTTTTTTGCTGCGTCAATGGTGATGACTGAACGTCTGATATCATTCCACAATAATGAAGCCTTTTACTTTCCACACGCCAACATGTGAATGCTAATGGATGCATATAGTCTTAATGAGAGACTTGATTGCCTTCAAAGTGTCTGCGTGCTCGAGTGACTCTTTGCGTGCATTCTTGTGTGTGTGTGTGTGTGTGTGTGCGACTCTTTGGGCTATTGGCCTGTTTCTCTGAGTAATGCCGTTTGCATGCCAAATGAGACACTGTTCCTCACCCAATGTAACCAGCTCTGGTCTAAAGTACAGCCATATGTGAGGCGTAGCATGCCCTTTCAGGACACACCCGCTGATGGGGTTTTGTCCAGCTGGAGGGCCTTATGCTCATAGTGTTGTTGCCAGCTGTTGCAAGATCATTCTCAGCCCATGTGGGTCAGAAGGTGGGAATACTAAATATAATAGGGCTCGGGCACCAGGAGACGTTAGGCTTTCTTTCCCCGATTTGCGAAAACTAATTAATAATATCTGTAGCCACCTGCTGGTAACCTTCATCCTCATTATAGTGACTGAATATACATTTTTTTCGTCTGGGGTATATTCATTGATGCACAATGTAATGAAATGTTTTGCAGCGGAAGTGAGCATGGACATATGCGGAAAGTTAGTACGTCTACTCCGTTGGAAAACATTCCTGATGTGCAGGGTTTATTAAGCATCAACCAGTGAAGAATGCACTCAGATGAAAGACTACATGGTCTAATAAGAAATATTGTGTTTATTCATTGTTAAACTGTTTTGTGGTAACACAATTTATCAAAGCAATGTAATAAAACATTTATGAACACATTGCTAAGCATTAAAATATGTATATTGTTTCAATATTAGGAAATGTCAACAGGCAATTTGAGAAAAGTGATTTTGCACTTAAACTAGAAAATTACATTTAGATAGAATTTTAAAATTCTATGGTTCTGCAATAATAGTGGTGGCAGTGGTACTATATGCTGTGATCGTGTTTTTATTTTTAAGTAAATTTCTAATTAAAGTTATAAGCAGATAATTTAGCAGATGCATGCATTGAAATAATGCCCTCCCGTGGGAGTCAAAACTATTGATACCAATCAACCAATGGGAAAAAGATGACATACTTTGACAACCTTCTCATTAGCTTAAGGATGTGGAACTACAGAAATAAATATATACGGAAATATAAAAATACAAAAAGAAATATGGAAATAAATATGAAAATAAATTATCACAGGAATAAATAAATAAAAAGGGAAATAAAATAGATGAATAAATGTAGAATTGAATATTTTTATGTATAAATATTTTATATGTATATTTATTTCTTATTTTGGCTGACTTGGTCCTCCATAATACCAATAAGCACTCTGTTACCTAGTTCCCAAGGTAGTAGCAACACATGTAGCATACCCAACCCTTGTGTGATGTTTGTATTTCTGTTACTCACCCAATGTTTGCAGGTCTATTGGTTATTAGGTCATTAAAACAACAGACCCAACATTTTTTATGTAAAAATACTCAACAGATGTTTGCTTTACAAAAACTAAAAGCAATATTAACAGCATATGGTTAATATTTTTTATTACGTCTGCTCTATCACATTTATCAAGAGAAGTGCTATTCGTTTTTGTGATGTCAAGATAATTATAATCAAGACATGGGGGAATACATCATGTTTATTGTGAAGAAATATAAATTAAACAAGTTTTCATTATAGGCACATTTTATATTCAGTATTTGTGGAAATGATAAATGAGCCACATTGAACTCACATTCATGCCAGACTAATGAGAGTTTCTGTGTGTGTGTGTTGTAAATGTGTCTTGCATTTGATGTAGGTGTACTGTTTCTTGTTGGTCCTGTGCCGGCTGCTCTTTGGGCTGGCTTCTGATGGGCTGGCTTCTAACTGGTTGGTCATGGGGCTGGCTTCTAACTGGTTGGTCACGGGGCTGGCTGCTGATGTCCTATCCTGATGCTGGCTGGTCCCAGGGCTGAGTGGTCTTGTGCTTGGCTGCTGACTGGCTGGTCCTTGGGCTGGCTGATTTACCAATCTCTTCTTCATCTTACTGAGTCTCCAGTTTGACAGAGACATGATCCACATGGTTAAAACATTCTTTTTCTTCCAAAGTGGAAGACCCTCTTAGCACATTAGCTTCAATGTCTTTGGAAAACATTTCTATGGCCCTCTAAAGAGAGAATATTTTTGCCGTACTGATCGATTGTGGTTACAAGCCTCATACACAAGCCTCTTTGTCTTTCCAATTTGCAGCTGGGCGTAGAGTATTGAATATTCTGGAATAAAACAGAGAGTTTTCCCACAAGACATTGTGTAGTTTCACAAACTATAGAGGGTAGAGTGGATGAAGTGTGCGGGAGCAGACAGGTTCTGTGATTGAAATGTAACAATGCTATAACCGTCTGTTTGTGTGTAATTACTCCCACTACAGAGGGTGAATAGAGGAGAATAGCAGTACCAGATAGGTTTCCAGTCTAGAGTGTGTGTGGGTGTGTACACACAGAAACCCAAACAGCTCACCCAGGTAGGAGGAATGAAGGCTGAAGTTACAAAGCAAAACTCTGTTAAATATTAGCAATTTTTACATTTTCACCCATTTTATTATCCTTGGGTCCAAATGGCCTTGAACATCACACATGGACCGTAATGTACAGGTGTAGGGTGGGAACTCAATGAAAATGTGTTCTTCACAGAAAATGAGCTAAGGCCAATGAGTCTCGGGTAGAAAAAAGTATTAATTGTTTCTTGTAAACTGTCCCATAAAGTTCAACTGAAAAAGACGACAAGTCCAGTTTAACAGTAAATCATGTTTATTCAGTTCTCTCAACAGCTGATTGGTATTCTCATGATGAAGTGCATCAGTAAAAGGCAGACAGGATTTGTTACATGCTCGATAATAACCATTCATTCAACTATGATTCAACTTTGCAATTTAAAATAAAACCATACTTGCATTTGACCTGACGACGGTGGCAGCAATACACAGAATTGCCCAAGCAGTACATACACGTTCCTTTAAGAAACAGGGAGAGAACGCAGAAACCAAACTGGGTTGTTTTTTTCCAATTCAAGTAGTTTGACCCTTTTTACTATCTTTCTTACAACAAAGTCAAGTTCAGGATGAAGATGTAAAAGACAAAATGTCCAGATCATGTCAACGACGTCAGGGACAAGAGGAAAGGATTACATTCCAGAATCCCGGGATAAAAACAAAAAATAAAAGGAGGGGGGATGGAAGAGGGAGTTTGAGAAGCCACATTAGTTACACAACACTCAGACTCAGGGAGAAGCTGGCCTGGTAGTGAGGACGTCTGGCTTCACAGTTGACGCTTACGGACGAGGTCCCATAAAACGACCTCCCTCGCTGGGTCCAGTGCCTCTTCCAGAGCCAAAGCTGGGTTTCTGTGCCATGCTGACTCGTGGGGGTGGCCCTCTGGGCCCCACTATTCTCTCTCGGGGCCCCCCAGGGCCACCGGGGCCCCTTGGGCGGATGTCTCTTCGGTCGCCTTCGCGTGCTGAGCGCGTCTTCTTCTCCTCCACGTTAAGTCGCACGTCTCCTCTGAACTTAATGGGCTGAGGGAGAAAAAAAACACGAAAGAGAACATTTGTAAAACAGCTGCACAGATCACAGATCTGGCTTTAGAAGGATTGTGTGTCCAACACATTTAAACGTACAATATGTCGTTTTTGGCCGCTAGGGGTTTTTCAATCAAAACAATGGCAAAAGATGTACTTGGATGACGCCTGGAAGTAGCGTGGGATCATGGGTTTTGTTAACGTCGTCAATGACAACCTAGTGAAAATATATATACAATATATGACAATATAGTGTCTCGGGCAGAAAAATTTTTCACTGACAAAGTAATGTATTGTTAAATATATAACTTTATTCACGTTATGTTTGCCGGTTTCCTGGAACTTAGAACAACTAGAGCAGTCAAAGTTTATATGACGCCATTGACGGAAGACAAAATGAAACATCCCGTGTCTTCGAATTATATTACAAATTTCTCTCTGTTTGAAAGTTGGTGGAAACATTTAGGATAATGTAAGTACACAACTAAGAAATATATATATATATAATATAGGTATAGTGATGTTTGCTATTTTAATGCAAAGTACATCTTGTGTTATTGTTTTAGAAAACTACATATTGTACCTTTTAAGCAATCGGAAGTATGAGGCATTAAGGTAACAATCAAGAGCACGTTTATAGGAAACATGTGAAGCTCTTCACCACAGTCAATGAAAAAAAAGTCTCTAGCGTCTCACAACAACAAATCTGTGATTTCAAATCTTAAATTGATATTTAAATCGTACTTACTCTGTTGCTCAGGATTTTTTGCACAGGTTCTGAGTCATCAAACACCACAAATCCGAAGTTGGGGAGTTTTCCTCCACTGTTGATTCGCAGCTCAAGCACAGTACCATACTCTGGAAACATAAGATTATATTACAAATCTATTGTTTACTTCGATCTGTTTATGAAAAGGCATGTACCCTTCCTTAATATGTGGCTAGAAAACAGGATTAAATCAGAAGACAATCACTTCAATCAACTACTTTATCTGTTGCTGCCAAAACATGTAGCATAGTGGGTTGAACGAAGATTGTATTACATTAAAAATCAATCATTTCAAATCAGGCGCTGCAAAAATGACTGTGCTGTTGCAGATGAGAAGACTATTAAATTACAGATCAATGACTCAAATAAATTATTTCAATTCAATTTACAGCTCATTGGGGGACTGAAATAAATTAAAATAGCTATTACCCATCACTGGCAGTTAAAACTGTTTGAGATGCTGCTCAATCCCAGACACTACCACTACTAGTACACTAACCTATAATGACCCTTTAGTCCAGTGGTCCTCAAACCCTTCCACGGAGGGCCTAGTGTATGCTGGTTTTTGGTCTTTCCCTTCAAATAGAGCATAATTAGGACCTAGACTGCCAGGTGAGGGGGGATCCTAACCAATTAGTAAGCTACTCCATCAAGCTTGTACAAGGTAAAAGTGAAAACCTGCATACACTAGGCCCTTCATGGAAGGGTTTGAGGACCACTGCTTTAGTCCATACAGAAACATGGGTTTATTCCAAGTTATCGTTTAAACCCCATGCCGACTTGTTTTTTTTACATTAATTTAGACAGATTTACTGGAACGGAAAATCTATTTTAGGAAATAAAGTTCAATAGTTGCAAAATCCTCTAGAAGGCAAATGGGTTTCCTCCTCATTGTGAAATTCAGCGTTGCCTAGTAAGGCCACCAGCCCGAAAGACTGAGCCTGGCAACACTGGGCTACACAATTCAATACAACCTCGCTCTGCCGCACACTTCATCTCATCACCGATCCTACATAATCTCACGGTTGTGCTGTGTTGCCTCATGTTTCATTTACAAGTATGCGTTTGTGTTATTTTCCCCCCCTGGGATTTGGGTTAGATAAATCTGATTATCTATCTTGCCACACCACTGTCCAGCAACTCCTTGTGTCCAGATCGGGGGCCTGTGGATTCAATCGCGGAAGTATTGTTGGTGAGCGTAATCGTCACATGATTTGACTAAAAGGCTTCTATGTTGGATGAGCAGTGTGAAAAAAATTCAGTAGGCTCCACGACATGTGGTTGGATGGACCATGTGAGCGGCCCTTCACCCTCCCGTATCTGCCCAAGGAGTTTACTCTGAAGTTCCGCAACTTGTTTTACTGTTTTTATTTTTATTTCCGTGTAATGTGTAACTTTGTGTCATCTTGCACCAATTTCACTCAATCTTGGCCAGGTTGCCGTTTCAAATTATATATTGTTCTTAACATGGTTAAATAAAAAAAATTTGCTATACATATACGAACAACATTTATATTTCCTGGCATTTTTTTCTGTTTAGATTTTATCTCGTGGAGTGGGGCACGCAACACATGTTGATAAAGCCAACATGTGTTCAAAGCTTAGGCCAATCTTTCGCAAGTTATAAAATGTAATAATATAATACATATCACTGTTCGAATACATGCTGATAATAAATAATGGCCAAAATGTTACGTGACCACAAAAAATATAAATGTAAAACACACTGATACATTTGCGACCTATAAGAATTTGGGGCCGCAAGGCCATTTCAAATGGTTGCAGTTTCGAGCCCTGTATTAACTGTTAAAGCAAAACTGAAATAAAAACTGAACACTCACGTTCAAAGAACTCCTTGAGCTCTGCCTTGTCCACGTCGTGTGGGACATTCCCCACGAAGAGCTGGTGGGCGTCTGGGTACCTCACCACACGTCGAACCTCCGTTACCTCGCCCTGCTCTCCCTCCCGCACTGCAAACAAACAGGATGGCATAGTCAAGCCACGGACATGCAAACCACATGAAGATGCACACAAAAGGCAATGGTCAGGAATGGTCACGCAGGTGCACACTAGTCTCTCAATGTTGATTTATTGTCTATAAATGTCGCCATACAAGGGAGATCTTTGTGGGTAAACATTGGAGGTCTTCGGAGCTTCAGCAAATAATAAATCAATCAATTCTGAAGTTGCTTATGACAGCATTTAATATTAATTTAAGTAGTTTATAGGCTTGTATAAACACCCTGCCTAAAATTCAAGGTCAATTTCAACCAGTTAAAAGGTTTGCTTTTCAGCTTTAGATACAATTGCTAAAACTGTATTTTTGGTAGCCATCTTTGCAAAAATAAGTCTAATTTGCAATAATTCATTTTAAAATATATTAGTGATGTGGTGTGTTTGGTTATACATAACAAATAACAATTACGTATGTTATCTCTATATATATAGTTTTCTGGCTCAACCATGCCGACGAATACAACAAAAAGAAAATGTACTAAAGGTTGAGTGGCTAATCCCCGTTTCCAAAGGTTTTCTCCCTATTGAACGTGGCCCAGCGCTGTGTTGGGTGTTTGGCGTGGTCGGGTATCGTTCAGTCTGGTGGATCGTACCTCCCGGTCTGGGGGCTCGTGTGACTGGCGGTGGGCCAGGCCGTGCTTCCCGTGGTCTCTGGTCTCTCTGCTGTGGTCTTTGTGCTGTGGCTTCGCTTTTCACCTCCACCCTGGCCTAAAGAATACAACACAGTCAGAAACCAGGTGCTAACAACACCGACACAAAGCTATCACATCATTTGTTGGTAATGAGCACTGGCAAGTGAGCAGAAAGCAATTCCTGCTAATATTTACATTAATTGGTAATCAAAAACCCTTAAATTCAAATTGTGCATAATACCTGCCACTTTGAGCATTTTAATACACCTGGATTGTAAAAATCACAACCTGATACAACAATTAAATACAGGAATGCCGATAATGGCTAAAGCTTAGATTGCAGCATAGGGGGAAACAAGTCTACAGAGGATTTCAACCCATGTGCCGCAGTACACACATCTGCCGTGAGGACTCCAAATGTGCTGTGATATTTTTCCAGATCTGATGTGCTATTTTATGGGTCAATGAATGCAGCACTTTTCATAATGTTCTTTTCGCTCTCCTTTGAGGACTTCCCAAGCTGATGACTGTCCTAAACAGTCTCACATCACGTGTTCCGATCACGTTAGATCATTTGATTGGACAGTGAAGCAAGCCTGAACCAGCAGTTGACAAATGCGCCCATCCATGCAACTGATAAATGCATGTCTGTACCCAAATGTCAGGCACCATCCTATATAAACCAAAGCTACTTTCCGCTGCTTTTTAAAGACCAATAACGCAGTGAATGCAACGCAAAAAATACTTATGATTAGTCAGGAATTAAATTATAATGCATGCTGGCAGAGGATTATGTATTATAGCTTGTAGTATTATTTTAAAAATCTAATTTGTTATCAAAACATGTTTAAGACCCGGGACATGGTTTACCTAATAATATAACTTTTAAATGAGTCAAAAACTAACTCTGGTTTATAAAAGATGGCGCATTAGGTTATAAAAAAGTAGTTCTGAACCTGTGCACATCTAAACTAGCCCTAAAATGAGCCAGCAGCAAATTAATACAAATGTTAAGAAATAAAATGACGATACCAGTTAGTACTACAGCCTACTATGCGATGTGATATCATTACAAATTCCCCATAAATTGATGACTGATAACAAGGTATATATATTCATTACATTAAATAAATTAACACTTCTAAACGTATTATTTACACTTATTTTTATTTTGCCTGCAGCATTTTTATGTGCGCACGATAGACTGTTCTTAAATCTGCTGTACAATCGCAAGCAGCAGTTCAAATGAACAACTGAAAGGAAGTAACTCCACGAAGCCTGGCTCTTGAGTCAGAAGAAAGAATTGGTCAAAAGTAATACAGCAAACCTGTGTAAATGCAACGCAGATCGAGAACATGGAGATTTACAGCACAATGATAGTGTGTCGTTATTTTCGTTGCTTCGAGGTACTGACGCAAACTAACACTGATCACAAGAAACGTTACAGTAAATTACGCTGCAAGGACACAAGACCCTAAACCAGAATCACAAACAGACAAGGCTGATGGCTAACGAACAAAGTAGCTAAAAAAGGAGTTGCTGTGAGGTAAGCTTAATGAGCTGTCGCAATCGCCTGCTATTACTGTAATCTGCCAGCAGTTGCTAACTATAAAATGTTGGTCAGAGAAAGAGCCTTCTTCGGCAAAATACAATGGAACAAAAATAGTATGACTTTCGCACTTTTTTAAGACCTTGGACAATTTTAGGCCTTAACTTCTGGAAAACAATAGGAAACAGCTAACTGTTTACATGAACGTATGTTAGGCATATTTTTTATGAGACTAGTTAAATTAACTGATATTGAACATGTATTTTTTGCATCTACTTGATATAACTTGTTAGTAGTTGAACTGAACATTTAATGTGTAGTTTTGTCTGGACTATTTGTATTAAGTGACTAGTTGGTATTATTTCTGGCCCAATTTTTCATACCACTGAAGGCCACCCCATAACTTCACACATTTTCAATTTTAGCTACATGTAGTACTAGACATATTTTATCATGCATTATGAATGTGAAAGTTTTAGCAACCTGCTACTAGCTACAACCCATTCCAGTAAGTCAATATCCATAGGTACAACATTACATTATTTTTGCTAGTTGCAAAAAATCTGTTAGTGTACCTAAACAATTTTAGTCCACCCAGGTGTGCAGTGTCATGAAAACGGCTGTGAACCACTGGACTACATGACAGAAACAGAACGCACAAGAAAACCTTATCATCATCGGTTGACCAAATACGATCGCTGCCCTTTTGAGAGGACCATGGTCACAAAATGTAGGAGTTTATCACTATTGAATAAATGCATGTTTTACCAACTTTTAGTGACTATGTCCTATACTTAGCCGCTACTGGTTGCTAACTTAAGAGTATTGTTTCTAACGTGTACTCAGACAAAACAATGTCCAGTCCTTTCCAATCGTTTGCTATTCGTTGCATTTATTTTCTCCATCCTCAGTGTTTAATTACAATAAATAAATAGTTACATAATGGTCTATAAACAATGTAATGCACAGTTAAAAACTGTTTGCTCCTCTTCCTTTATTAACAACACCTGTTTGCATTAACACAGGACCTTAAATTACCCTAGGCCACCCTTGACCTTGACAACACCAGGAAACATCATGCCCCCTGTGGATTGGAGGAAAACAACCTGTATGGCTCCTACACAACTGCTAAATCTCTCAAATGTATCCAAATCCATTGAAAAGCAGTTGTTAGTAATACTCAATACTGGCTGATGATTTCCTTGTCAGGTTTTTGATCAAAAGAAATGACGGCTACAAGACTAGAGGATGAACATTCTCTCCTGTTGGGAACAGCTGCCGTTTGTGCTTACCGGTATCGATGGTACTTTGACGACGTGTGGGGGGATGCCTGAGACAGGGACGGCTCCACTGGGGGGAAGGTTCTTACTGGTGACTGACGCCCAGGAGAAAGGCTGTGGAAAAAAAACACAAATGGTATGGAGGGAAACTGGCTCAGAATGAGTTCTGGCAGCTGGACCACCACACCTCTGGGACAGAGTTCGACCCAATGAAGGGCAATGAGGAGGACTCAATGGAACATTCATTTTAAAGCGTATGAGACTAGATGAAATCTGGAAAGCCAGGTCAAATCTAGGCATCTGATTCTCCACTCATTACCAGTTAAAGCATGTGTACATAAAACATGCAGATTTATTCATTTTTTTATTTAAACAAAATATGCCATCTGCAAAAAGATCAGACTGCCGGTATCCCTGCCTGCCACATTTAGAGAAGTCTGTAAATTCTTAGAAATGTTTAAGTGTTTGAAAAGCACTGTTCTCTTTTGCACACATTGTTAGAGTGAGTATTTTGTGTTTGACATAGGGCTGCTCGATTATGGAAAAAATCATAATCACAATTATTTTAGTCAATATTGAAATCACGATTATTTAAATTGTTTACTCATTGATTTTGAAAATTTGCATTTGTTGATTTTGAAAAACAGTGAAAATATTCTGACGTCAGGAGCGGGTGCATTTTCGGACTTTGTTGAGGGTGACCAGCACACATAGTTCTTTTGAATGTTTGGATTTGATTAGACAGCAATGTCTTTCAATTATATTTACAAATAGGTTATTTATATTTATTATATTAAATCAATTCTAAACATATCTTATTTTCTAATTATTATTTCTTCTGTAGAATCGCAAACAGCAGTTCAAACAAACTACTGAATAGAAGTAACACAAAGCCTGGCTCTTCAGTCGGTAGAATAACTGTTCAAAAGTAATACATGGCTCTACACTACACCTGTGCTAATGAATCCAAGAATGAGAACGTGATTAACTGCCCAATGGCTTTGCTTCGGTACTGATATGCGCAATCTAATACTAAAGAAAAATGTTTCGGTAAACAACGCTGCAAGGACACAATTAAAATATCCTAAACAAGACTCAAATAGACAAAGCTGATAAGCTAACTAACAAAGTACCTGCGTTGCTGTGAGGTAAACTCATGAAGCTGCTGCAATCACCTTGCTGTAATATATAAAATACTGTAGACCATAGATCAATACTCTGCCTTTGTCGCCACTTCTGCACAGCATTTCTCATATAAAGCACGCAGAGCAACTCTGGTAAAGTGGTGGTGAGATGGCAAATTATAACACTTGTCTAAAGTAACAACATTCTAGAGCGGTCGTTCTCAACTGTGCTAATCGGGCACACATCTTTGGCTAAAAGTATGCAACGTAATGTGTTATTTATTTGTGCCTGGGCGCACGATGGATATGGAGTTACACTGTAAAATGTGTCTTTAGTAGAGTGAGTTTCGTTTTCGGTTTCAGGAGGGGAAAAAAAGTGGGCTTGTGAGTTTCATTCGAACACAAAAAAAGAGTTCTTAGAAAATGCAATGTACAAAATAATCGTTTTTTCTCGATTACACTGTTTTTATGATCGTTAGGAGCTGAAATTGAAATTGCGATCAAAATCTGATTAATTGCACAGCCCTAGTTTGACATGAAACTTAATGTTGTCTTTAAGGCTGTCATGATCATGACGATTTGCATTACGTAAATGGGTTTTAATTTAAAGGTGAAATTAGGCACTGTTCCGCCTTATTGCTATTGTGGCTTAGCCTAGAAATCTAGAAGCACCCGAGTGGCAGCAAGGAAAATTTGCAGCTAGGGTCAGTCTAGCAACTCTCCGTTGGCTTGCGAGCTGGAAAAAACAAATTCTGGTCAGGCCAATCACGTTGTGTATCGAGTGGGTGGGCGGGCTTAACGTAATTACCGGAAAACATAGAAGATGGCTGCTGCTGCACAGCGGTCTTTCTAATTGGCTTTGGCCGCGACTCAGGAAGACATTGAGTTAAGCTTTTCTTTGAGAAAAGGACAAAGAACGGCACTGAAATCATTCTTACAAAAGGAAGATGTGTTCGTGGTTTTGCCGACCTGGTTGGTTGTAGCGCTGTCCTATTGCGTGCAGGAGGAATTTGAAAGACAACCGTTTATCCCGCCCCTCGGATTGAGCCCTGCCAATGGTAAGTTCCTAGACCCAACATCTTGATGTGGGTTTGGCTTGTCAGGCTAATTGTGGCTACTTTCTTATACTTTAGTGTGCACATAATGTGGACATTGTGTTTATACTTAAAACCATGTGAACTTCAAAGACTGCTGATGGCAATGTAGTCACAATGTCAATAACTATAAATTGTTTGTGAGCATGTTTTGATATTACTGGACTATTACCAGCACATACAGGTCAGTTAGCATATTGTGATAAAGTTCATTATTTTCCATAATGTAATGATAAAAAAATGTATTCATTGCAAACATTCATTGCACACCAACTGAAATATTTCAGGTCATTTATTGTTTTAATACTGATGATTTTGGCATACAGCTCATGAAAACTCAAAATTCCTATCTCAAAGAATTAGCATATCATGAAAAGGGTCTCTAAATGAGCTATTAACCTAATCATCTGAATCAACTAATTAACTCTAAACACCTGCAAAAGATTCCTGAGGCTTTTAAAAACTCCCAGCCTGTTTCATTACTCAAAACCGTAATTATGGGTAAGACTGCCGACCTGACTGCTGTCCAGAAGGCCATCATTGACACCCTCAAGCAAGAGGGTAAGACACAGAAAGAAATTTCTGAACAAATAGGCTGTTCCCAGAGTGCTGTATCAAGGCACCTCAGTGGGAAGTCTGTGGGAAGGAAAAAGTGTGGCAAAAAACGCTGCACAATGACAAGAGGTGACCGGA
>JACXGM010006436.1:6215-32893 GCA_016801145.1 Umbra pygmaea | reverse complement strand
AATGCAAATTTGTGGGCGTGTTATTTAAATTACGATGGTTTTCAACCGTCTGATTTATCAACAGCCGCTCATTCGTACGCTGGAATTGGAGTGATACGAAAGTTTTGTAAATCACACGTGAGTCTCGTCGTAAGATGATTTCTGCGCTCAGATCTACACTGGTTTCTACGCACGTTTGATAAATGAGGGCCAATGTGTCAATATTTAGGGTGGCCACCATTATTTTCCAACACTCCCTTAACCCTCTTGGGCATGGAGCTTTACGGGTTGCCACTGGAGTCATCTTCTCCTCCATGATGACATCACAGAGCTGGTGGATGTTAGAGACCTTGCACTTCTCCACATTCCATTTGAGGATGCCCCACAGATGCTCAATAGGGTTTAGGTCTGAAGACATAATTGGCCAGTCCATCACCTTTATCCTCAGCTACTTTAGCAAGGCAGTGGTCGTCTTGAAGGTGTGATTGGGGTTGTTATGTTGGAATACTGCCGTGCAACACAGTCTCCAAAGGGAGGGGATCATGATCTGCTTCAATTTGTCACAGTATATGTTGGCATTCATGGTTTCCTCAATGAACTGTAGCTCCCCAGTGCCGGCAGCACTCATGCAGGCCCAGAACATGACACTCCCACCACCATGCTTGACTGTAGGCAAGACACACTTGTCTTTGTACTCTTTACCTTGTTGCCGCCACACATGCTTGACACTATCTTGGTCTCATCAGATCACAGGACATGGTTCCAGTAATCCATGTCCTTAGTCAGCTTGTCTTCAGCAAACTGTTTGCAAGCTTTCTTGTGCATCATCTTTAGAAGAGGCTTCCAACTGGGACGACAGCCATACAGACCAATTTGATGCAGTGTATGGTCTGAGCACTGACAGGCTTACCCCCACCCCTTCAACATCTGCAGCAATGCTGGAAGCACTCATACGTCTATTTCCCAAAGACAACCTCTGGATATGATGCTGAGCACGTGCACCCAACTTCTTTGGTTGACCATGGCGAGGCCTGTTCTGAGTGGAACCTGTCCTGTTAAACCTATGTATGGTCTTGGCAACCATGCTGCAGCTCAGTTTCAGGGTCTTGGCAATCTTCTTATAGCCTAGGCCATCTTTATGTAGAGCAACAATTCTTTATTTCAGATCCTCAGAGAGTTCTTTGCCATGAGGTGCCATGTCGAGCTTCCAGTGACCAGTATGAGGGAGTGTGAGAGCGATAACACCTAATTTAACACACCTGCTCCCCATGTGGGTGGGTCACATGACATCGGGGAGGGGAAATGGCTAATTGGGCCCAATTCTGACATTTTCACTGAGGGGTGTACTCACTTTTGTTGCCAGCAGTTTAGACATTAATGGCTGTATGTGTTGAGTTATTTTGAGGAGACTGCAAATGTACACTGTTATACAAGCTGTACTACTTTAGTACTACTTACATTGTAGCAAAGTGTCATTTAATCAAATATTTACAAAAATGTGAGGGGTGTACTCACTTTTGTTAGATACTGTATAAACATCTACAAGCGCTATATTGGATTATACTGTGTATTGACCTGTTTGATTGACCATCTTTACAAAACTGCCTGTTCCTTGTTATTTGGTGGAATATAAATATCTACAAACCTCTAACAGCACTATGCAGGGCAAGAATAGGCTTATCTGTTTCTTGTACTGCTCCTGAGATTCAAAGGCTTAATAAACGTAAACTGTTTAACATACTCAATACATGGTCACATACTGTACATCATCATACAATGGTTATTGACGTTTTCTGTAGTTTCTCTGAGATGGTGGCTTGAAAGTGGTACTTTGATAAGTTAGCTTGATCAAAGCTGGTACTTGGTTTGAAAAGTTTGAGTACCACTATTATACAGTATATGACTGTATACAAAGTGTTACATATTTTGACTGTAATACAATGTGGTATAAAGTGTCTGACTACATACAAAGTATTATACAGTATGACTATATTCAAATTGATATACAGTATATAACTATATAAAAAAACAATCGGTAGATGCTTAGTTACCAGAATGTAGTCACAGCGAACCATTGATGTCAGGAAAGGACAACCTCACCCTTAATAAATACGGCAGGCAGGTCCTCTGTGATGCTAGAGGTGATGCCCAGGGCATGCCAAGGATCAAGAGATCCATTGGGGAAGACTATTCTAGTGGCATGGATGTTGTAACCTCCATAGTATTCATTGGTCTGGTCTACACCAGCATAGAGTGTCTCAGCTCTGATGTTAAAGTAGTCTTGACATTGTTCCACATAATACCTGCCAGAAAAAGAGAGAAGGAGGGAGGGCGTCCCAGTCTTACAATAGATATAGACTCTAGTTACAGTCATGCTGTAGATATAGACTCTAGTTACAGTCATGCTGTAGATATAGACTCTCGTTACAGTCATGCTGTAGATATACACTCTAGTTACAGTCATGCTGTAGATATAGACTCGTTACAGTCATGCTGTAGATATAGACTCTAGTTACAGTCATGCTCTAGATATAGACTCTAGTTACAGTCATGCTGTAGATATAGACTCTAGTTACAGTCATGCTGTAGATATAGACTCTAGTTACAGTCATGCTGTAGATATAGACTCTCGTTACAGTCATGCTGTAGATATAGACTCTCGTTACAGTCATGCTGTAGATATAGACTCTAGTTACAGTCATGCTGTAGATATAGACTCTAGTTACAGTCATGCTGTAGATAGACTCTCGTTACAGTCATGCTGTAGATATAGACTCTAGTTACAGTGATACTTGGGCCAAGAATCGAACCCTGTGGCACCCCATAGAGTTATCCATAGGCCCACACCCTCAGATTTCACAATGTCAGAAAAGTAGTTGGTAAACCAATTGAGGCAGTTATTCAAAAAACCAAGGCTACTAAGTCTGTCAATAAGGATGCAATGATTGACTGAATCTAAACATTGCCCAAATCATCACACTGCCTCCGCTGGCTTGCCTTCTACCAATAGTGCATCCTGGTGCCAAGTGTTCACCAGGTAAGCGACACACGCACCAGGCCACCTTCTTCCATTGCTCCATGGTCCAGTTCTGATGCTCACGTGCCCATTGTAGGTGCATTCGACAGTGGACAGGGGTCAGCACGGGCACCCTGACTGCAACAAACTGCAATGCGCTGTGTGCTCTGACACCTTTCTGACAGAAACAGCATGAACTGTTTCAGCAATTTGATCTACAGTAGCTCATCTGTGGCGTTAGATCAATGTCAAATGTCGCGGGCACGCAGTACGTCTCGCGCAAGCAACTTCTATTATTTTTGAGAGAGCGAACGACAGGAGTTGCAAGAGCAAATAATAATTAGTTTGCCAGGTGACCCCAATTAAAGGAAAACTACTTAAGAAGGATGTTCCACATCATTAAGCAGGCCACAGGTTTCAAGCAATATGAGAAAAAAAAAGGATCTCTCCGCTGCAGAAAAGCATCAAATAGTGCAATGCTTTGAACAAGGTATGGAAACATTAGATATTTCACACAAACTTAAACGTGATCATCATACTGTGAAGAGATTTGTGGCTGATTCAAAGCACAAATGGGTTAGTGCAGATAAAGGCATAATCAGAGGTTACTGCCAAACAAATTCATTGGATTAAGAGAGCAGCTGCTAAAATGTCCTTACAAAGCAGCAAACAGCTATTTGAAGCTGTTGGTGCCTCTGGAGTCCCGCAAACCTGAAGGTGGAGGATCCCCCAGGCTTGCAGTTGTGCATAAACCAACTATTCGGCCACGCCTAACCAATGCTCACAAGCTGAAACGGTTGCAGTGGGCTCAGAAATACTTGAAGACACATTTTTTAACAGTCTTGTTTGAGTGCCGTGCAACCATGGATGGTCCAGATGGATGGAGTAATGGATAGTTGGTGGAGTCATGTCTTGGGCCGGAATTATGGGGAGAGAGCTGGTAGGCCCCTTTAGGGTGTGTGGCTTTTTTCGTTACTTTGTAGGCCCCTTTACAAAGTAATGGGGCCTACTGCAAAGTATAAAGGTCCTTCTCAAGAAATTAGCATATTGTGATAAAGTTCATTATTTTCCATAATGTAATGATAAAAATTAAACTTTCATATATTTTATATTCATTGCACACCAACTGAAATATTTCAGGTCATTTATTGTTTTAATACTGATGATTTTGGCATACAGCTCATGAAAACCCAAAATTCCTATCTCAAAGAATTAGCATATCATGAAACGGGTCTCTAACCAAGCTATTAACCTAATCATCTGAATCAACTCATTAACTCTAAACACCTGCAAAAGATTCCTGAGGCTTTTAAAAACTCCCAGCCTGTTTCATTACTCAAAACCGCAATCATGGGTAAGACTGCCGACCTGACTCCTGCAAAAAAAACAGCAAAAGATATGAGGGTGGGAGGCATTTTGCATCAAAACAGCAGCTCTGGGAGGCTATTCTGACAACCTGCAAAGAAATTTGAAGTACAATGGAAGCAAGAATTGTGAAGGTAATAACATCTACCTTGCCCTGTTAAGATGTGTTTGATTGAGATAGCTTTTGATTTCCGTAAATATGACCTCCTAATGCTGCAAATTCAACAAATAACAATTTTCAGTACTTTCGGTTTTTGATACACTGTCTGGTGCACCTGGACATATCATCAGTGATGTAACCTAGAATCACGGGGGGTTTCGGGTCTTTCAACAATCAGACCCCCTCCCCTAGGCGACCCAGCCGGGGTGATCAAGTCCCAGCTTATGTCCAGGTAGTGCTACTACCCTACACGCCATGCCTCTCCTCTCCTGATCCACAGCCACCTTGATGCTACTTCTGCAGCATCAGTGGCCAACTTGATGGCCCTTCGCTGACTCGCCCCTGTGATGCCAAGCATTTTGTAGGCCCTGCAAAGGGAATGGCCCACAAACCCTCGACATCCCACTTCAACAGGTTGGCATATTGCCTGCCACCCATTGCTCCGGCAACCTTCCACCAGCTGGGAGTACTTTGCCCTCTTTCTTTCATTGGCCTCCTCCATACGGTCCTCCCAAGGCACTGTTAACTCCAAGAGAATTACCTGCTTGGAGGCCTCTGAGGTGAGCACAATGTCAGGCCTTAATGTTGTTATGGCAACTGCTTCAGGGAAATTCAGCTGCTTGCCCAGATCGACTGCCAGCTCCCAGTCGCGCGCCGTTGCCAAAAGGCCTGAGGAGGTGCCCTGGGCAGCTGGAGTTGACTTCTCCCCAGCTCTGACAAAGGCTGTAGTCTTCACTGGGCAAAGGCTCTTGCTGTGGCTAATTCCACTGCAGATAGAATCCGCTATGGCTTTTAGGACCTGGTCATGCCGCCAGCGGTAATGCCCTTTGCCCAGGGCTTTTGGACAGCAGCTCAGGATGTGTTCCAATGTTCCTCTCCTCTGGCAGAGGGGGCATGCTGGTGTCTCCAACTTTCCCCAGGAGAAGAGGTTGGATGGACTTGGCAACACGTCATAGACCGCCTGGATCAGGAATTTTATCCTGTAGGGTTCAGCCTTCCAAAGCTCAGTCCATGTGACTTTGCTCTCAACTGTTCGCTCCTATCTTGTCCAGGCACCCTGTTGCCGCATCCCAGCCATCTGGCAAGCTCGCTTCTCCTCAACTCCTGCACGCACCTCCTCCAGGATCAGGGACCTCTGCCTTGTCGTAGCGAGGAGTTCTTCTGCTGCCCAGGCCAGCTCTCCCATGTGCCACTGTGCCCACCAACACCCTTTGCCGTAGCCTTGACTCTGCGTTGTCCACTGCCACGGCAGCCCTCCACTTCCGCCCTGTCCTGACCTCAATCCCAGCCTGGGCAACCTTTGGATCACTGGAATCCCGATACTGTAGGACCTCCCTAGACCGCGTCACCATGAACTCCTCGCTCAGGCTGCTCATGGGAAGCTTCAGCTTGTTGTTCTGCCCATATAGTACGATTCTGCTCAGGCTTCGAGGCAGTCCCAGCCACCTGCACAGAAACCTGCTAGTCCTCATCTCAAAGCCTTCCACCGTTGAAATGGGGACTTCATACACCAGGAGGGGCCAGAGGATCCGAGGGAGGATGCCGTGCTGGTAAATCCAGGCCTTGAACTTGCCAGGAAGGCCAGACTTGTCCACCGCGGCCAGCCAGGTCTCCAGGTCTTGGTTGGTCGCTTTTGTGGAAGCTGCGTCTCTCAGGCTACAATTGAACACCTTCCCCAGGCTCTTCACATGTACCTCTGTCAGTGATGGTATCTTGGTGGTGCCAAGTGAGAAGTGGAACTTATCAGTAACCTTCCCTTTCTTCAGCACGAGGGACCTTGACTTAGCCGGCTTGAAGTTCATGCGAGCCCAGGACATCAGCTCCTGAAGGCCGTTCAGGATCCACCTACAGCCTGGGACAGATGTTGTGGTCACTGTCAGGTCATCCATGAAGGCTCGGATGGGTGGCTGTCTAACTCTTCGAGACTTCGAGAGGGGCCCCCTACACTACATTTCCGCAGATTTCACCAGCATGTTCATGGCGAGTGCAAAAAGGATGACTGAGATTGTACAGCCAGAGATGATTCCCTTCTCAAGCTTGTGCCAGTCTGAAGTTGTTGTTCCGGAGGAGACTCTCATATGGAAGTTGGTATAGTAGTCCAGGATGAGGTCTCTGAACTTCTTCGGGATATAATGCCAGTTCAGTCCCTCTTCGACTAGTTCATGGGTTATGGATCCATAGGCATTCGCGGGGTCCAGCCACAGCACAGCCAGGTCCCCCTTGTTCTCCCTGGCTATTTGGAACAGTGAATTCTGAGTTTTTTGTTGTTGAAAAAAATACTGTCATTGGGTGGTTTGTTTAATGAAAGTCGACGGTTGATGACTTGAAAATTATACTGACAGTCATTTGCATCAACTATTTTGGAAAATCAGTGTAAAATATAATTTGCATAATAATTTGGAATGTGGTGGTTCACCTTTTTCTGCTGTAACCACTGGAGGGTCAACTTGGCCTAGTTAGTGCTTAGGGTCATTGTTGTGTTGGAATGTTCAAGAGTGTCCCATGCGCATATTTCATGCTGAGGAATGCAACTTGTCTGCCAGTATTGTCCAATAACATGCTACCCATTAATTTTCACAAGGTTCCCTGTGCCTTTAGAGCTCACACACCCCCAAAACTTCAGTGAGCCACCATGCTTCACAATGGGGATGGAATTCTTTTCACTATAGGCCTTGTTGACCCCTTTCCAAACATAGCACTTATGTTTGTGAACATAAAGCTCTATTTTGGTCTCATACAGTGTACCAGAAGCTGTGAGGCAAGGTGTTGTTGGGCATATTGTAACCAGGCTATTTTGGGGCACTGGTGCAGTAAAGGCTTCTTTCTGGCAACTCAACCATGCAGCTCATATTTGTTCCAAGTATCATCGTATTGTGCTCCTTAAAACACCCACACCACCTTTTTTGGAGCAATTTTTTTGGAGCATTGTATACATCATATCTATAATATGACTAGAAATATACAGTTGTGCTCATAAGTTTGTATTCCCTTCGAAATTTAATGTAAGGACAGTGATCATATGAAGCCATTAATTATTACCTAAATGTTTGGCTCCTTTGTAAACCATACTGATAACAGAAATCACCCAAATGGTCCTGTTCAAAAGTTTACATACCCTTGAATGTTTGGCCTTGTTACAGACACACAAGGTGACAATCACAGGTTCAAATGGCAATTAAAGATTACATTTCCAACACCTCTGGCATTTTAAAATGCAATTACTGACTGTGTAGGAATAAATACTCACTGGAGACCAAACCCACTGAAAGGCTGGTTAGGCGAATCAGTGTTCTGGAAGAAACCAAACTCAGTGCAGGTCTGGTAGATCCACTGCCTTCCTGCATGAACCGATACACACAAAAGGACTCTATTATTTCTGTCAGTCATATTCAGGTAGATTAAAATCAGCTGTATGTACTGTATGTCACTGGTTACTCGCACTTGTCTGACTCACTCCAGCAAAAGGGAATCTTAAATGGTATGTCACTGCTTAAATTACATAGTAATTCTACAACACCAGAAAAGTTAGGTTAGGTCAACAGTCAATAAAGGGTCTACTATTTACGTTTCTTTTTGGTGCCTTTGAACAAAAAAAGACAAGAGCCAAGCCACCAAAGACACTGAGTGAGAGAAAGGGAGGAGTTGGATTTTTAGTATGCTACAGGGTGCTATACTGCAGGCTGATATTTCTTTTTGTTTGCATTGTTAGTTTTTAATGAGGACTCTTCAGAAACACTAAGATTTAGAGTGGGGTATTACCCCATCCCAATAATGAATCCATACCCCTCCTACGCAAAACTTTTCCCAATTCTCCTTCATCCTTCTCCACCCTCACCTCCCCAACCGTACGGTCCATGATAGGAAGTGTTCCTGATATCCTGAAGATTGGCATTGTAGGTTGGGTCTCTAAAACAGGGTAGAAGATGGGTCGTGGTTCTGAGGTGAACAAAAGCAGCAAAGCGGTAGTACGGTTCTCCCAGGGATTCTTTGGACATCATCTCACACAAGGTTTTAATAGTGATGTTCGTCCCCAACACAAACTGAAATGACACAAACATCTTGTTATCTACTACATCCGTGTCAGGGGAAGTCTGGAGATTCTCAATGACTACTAAAGCGGCACAACTATTGGTGTGTTATCTTCACCTATACATTTGTACTGAGATCTTACATTTGTTACATATCTACAGCAACAATGTTCTCTACAGAGCAATATCAAACCTCAATTTGACAC
This sequence comes from Umbra pygmaea, assembly GCA_016801145.1. Lineage (NCBI taxonomy): Eukaryota > Metazoa > Chordata > Actinopteri > Esociformes > Umbridae > Umbra > Umbra pygmaea. The sequence goes on along the minus strand of JACXGM010006436.1, from coordinate 24,139 downwards.
AAAAAATATGTACATGTTTAGTTTTTTGCTTAAGGGAACACAAGGGAAAAGAGGAAGAATATAAACATTGTTTCATAAGATATTAGACAACAAAATGTTCTTCCGATTTTATGAGCCACATGTTTCTCAACCATTCAGGGTTATTATATTCAAGCAGTAAGATTAGAAAGGATGTATAATATGGACAATATTCCACAGCTAAGGGCTGTTCTTTGGTGTGATGCATTACGGAATACCTGGATACGGCACTTAGCTATGGTATTTTGGCCTAATACCGCAAACCCTCGAAGTACCTTATTAGGTTACTCAATAAAACATGTTCTAAAAACCCAATTTTAAAATGTAAGGATATTCGTTATGTCAAACCCGAGGTAAGGATCATCTTATACCAAAGCATATTTAGTTAAACAGTATTGGTTTTTGAAACACCTAATGTATAATAACTGGTTAGAAATCTGGTTAGACCCCAACAACTGTATAGCTGTCAATACATGCAGTAGAAAAGGAATCACTCTAGTGTTTTTCTGTGGCGTTCCTACAAAACCACTACCGGTACTTTTTTACCTGCCTCCTGTTCTGAGGGCAGGAAACTTGAGCCTGTCTAAATCCAAAGACCCTTTTGTGCCTTTTTCCACATCAGCTTATTGGTAATTGGACTCACATCTCCACCGGCAACAGGCCACAGACAGTCACCATGGTGACCACAAAAGACCTCTAAGGGAAAGAAAACCTCCACTTGGATATGAGAGGGGACATGGTTTCAGATAGGTTGCATGGAAGCTTAATGAACCACCAGGAGAGCGTGTTTTCTGGGCTACAACACAGTTTTAATTCAACCCTTAAGCTTTAGCATTGAGCTACCTACCCAATACTCATTACACTTCAAAATGACTAGACTGCTACTCAAAATGGTTCCTCAAACACCCGGACATGATTCTATCCTCCGCCAGACATTAGCTTACCTCAAAGGCTCTATTGTCATTGCTGTATTGCACTGTGCTCGCAACGCTGTCTGCCAGGGAGTCTAGTATATATGCTCGGTCCTTGTCTGACTGGATCTGCAGCTTGGAACAAAAGCTGTAGGAGAGTGGGACAGAGAGAGATGAAGATAGATCATTTAGCTTGGTTACCAAGGCTCCAGGCTAATGCTGAGGACAGCAGAGACATTTGGAATGTATCCTGTGTGAGTAAGCCTAGGATACATGCTACAACAAAACAATTGTCCTGTTTATAGTCCCTTTGACTGTCATGTGGGCACACAGCTTTTAATTTACATCTTTCTGTGCTTGTTCAGTTCAAAGAAGCCCAAATGTTATCTTACATTAAATAAAACAAGGCCTGTATGTCAAAGCAAAACACCTATTCAGTGATACTTAAATGCCAGATGAAAAGACACAGATCGTATCAGGGAGGATGATAGTGTTCATTGTCATGGTGACAGGGATGAGGATGAGGTGGCAGTGAGGGGTACTGACTGTCTGTTTACATCACTGAGGGTTGCTGTTTGGGTCGGCATTAGTCACTGCCCCGAACCGCTCCACTACGTTTCTTTATGGATGAACTTGCAATATAAGCTACCGGTAGTCCCAACTTTTCTACTCCCTTTCCCTGGGAGGAGAGTAACAATTCATCATACCCCATGCTGGGGCTGCGGGGATAGTCAGAAAAGCTGTGACCTGGCCACCATGACCGATAAACCTGGCCACCATGACTGATAAACCTGGCCACCATGACCGATAAACCTGGCCACCATGATGTACCTGTCCTGCGAAGTATTGACTTAGGCCGCTACATCATGCGGAGCCCCCACACTTTTGCTGAAGTCTAATAACACATTTAACAGATCAGTGGTTCTCAAACCTCTCCTGAGGGCCCACATCCTTTCCATGTATTTGATGTATCAAAGAGCTAGCACACCTGTCTGTGCCAATTTATCTAATAATTATCAAGCCATTGGCTGCTTGATTCAGGTGATTTAATTCAGGGCAACAATTGTGAGACGGCTGTGGGTCCCCAGGAGAGGTTTGAGAACTACTACTGAAAATATCATAAACAGACGTGGTTGAGATTGGATAGTGAGACAGGGAAAGAGAGAGTAATGACTGAAAACAAGGAAGACAGAAAAAGAGGAGAAGTGAAGGAGAGATTCCTGTGTCTCCCTGGAGCACAAAAGCATCACAGACAAAAAGGAGCGGATGCCATGGCATTCCGACGGAGTCCGGAGCATGTCCGACATTGATATTTCAGGCTACCGGTGCCATCCTAGATGGCCCAGAGGGGTGAAGTGAAACCGGACCCGTCCCAGACCAGCACCCGTAACACACACAAGGCCATGACAGCTAGGAGAGCAACTGGAGTTATGATAGCACTCCTCAACTTACTGCCCCATAACCCCAATCTAATAACATCTGCTTGTCTTCAGTAAGAAAACACACTTGGTCAGGGGCATGTCAGCCATTCTGTACTATGTCTTAGAACTCCAATTCCTGTAACAATAGATGAGTATGATTGAATGAAGAAAATAATTAAAGATGCAATCTTGAACATTTGCTATTTATTGTGATAAAAGTAAATAAAAAAATAAAACTAAATTTTGGGCTGGGAATATGTTGTTTATACATTAAAGAGAATACGCAATCTTCCCAGTATAACAGAGTCAATTAAACTTAAGGGATATCAATCTGTCCAGTTAGGAAGCAGAAGCAATTGTGAATCAATGTCACCTGTTTTGGTGCAAATGAAGGTGACAACATGTGCACTGGAGACATCAGCAAGACAACCCCCAAAAAGGAAATGGTTTTGCAGGTGGTGGCCACAGACAACTGCTCTCTCCTTATCCTTCCTGACTGATTCTTCTTCCGTTTTGCATTTTTTAGTTTCCTCGTCACTACTGGTAGCACGAAGTGGTACCTGCAGCCCATTCAGGTTGCACAGGTAGTCCAACACCTCCAGGATGACACATCCTTACGTGCCGTTGCAAGGTTTGCTGTGTCTCCCAGTACAGTTTCAAGAGCATGAAGGAGATACCAGAAGATGGCCCTTTACACGAGGACACCTGGATATCCAGGTCTGAGAAGAGATCCCGTAGGAAACCATCCGCCATCTCATCAGGTGCATGCCCAGACATTGTTCGGAGTGCATACAGGCACATGGAGGCCATACACACTATTGAGTCACATTATCAGTTGCCGTGATGAAATTCACACAAGCTGGAATAGCCTGTGATATCAAATGTTTACTTAGATTTTCAGAGTGAGTTTGAATCCAGCCTTCAATCGATTGGTAATTTTGGTTTCCATTGACCGTTGTTACATCATTTAGTTCTCAACGAATTACACAATGTACAGTAAGGATTTTGAGGTCATCAAGACCTGATGTGTGATTTGAGTGTTCCCTTAATTACTTTGAGCAGTGTATTTGCATAATCAGTAGGAATTATCAATATAATACCTCATGTTGCCCTGAACTCACAAGTTTTGAACGCAAGTGGTTTTGATACCATGGGGCAAATATGAGCACATACCTGACATAAACAATAGTCAGGGGCCCTTTTACAATTAGTGGACAAACGTAACAGACTGCATCTTTAATATGCGTGTGGACTATTTTGTGAAAAGCAAAGTATAGGTCAATTTCAAAGAGCAGTACTTAAAGTCTTTGGTGATGTTGTCATAATTTTTGGGGTCTTTGATACGCTCGTGCAGGGTGTCAAATGCCTTCTTCACCAGCAGGGGGCACACTGGGTTCTCTGCTGCCAGGGACTGCCAGACCAACTCCAGGTACTCTGAGAACAACAGTCAGATGACACAGCTCAAACATCACAAGTCACATAGGAACCAGCACTATTCAAACACAGAGCAAACCTCATTTTAAGATGATGTAAGTACATGGTTGATGGTCCAAACAGTCAACATTTACATTTTAGTCATTTAGCTGACGCTCTTGTGCAGAGAGACTTACATTAGGTACAGGGACATTCCCCCAGAGCAACTTAATGTATCGAACTGGCAACCTTCCTACTACAAGTCTGACTCACTAACCACTGAGCCATCTGCGTCAAAAAGAGACAGTCTGGCATGTAAATATAGAACACCACATTATATTTATAGAACACACTCCACCTCACGGCTCCACATCAGCCAGCCAGTGTTCTACTAGAACAATGTGGAGGAGTACTGGTAAAAAAAATAAAACTGGAACTTATGAGAGAAAGTTGAGTTTTCCAAACCTAATGTTTGCGTCGCTCAGACCACAGGCACACCAGCTCTGTGTTATTAACACTATAAAAACGGTATTATTTGAAATTTTATTACTTTAAAAAGTTAGCAAATTTACTGTGGAGGGAGTGAGCCTTGTGAAAGCATAAAACTCACTGAAAACAACAGTGACCTGCTTCTGGTTAGGAAACAGAGTCTTGCTAGGACTGGGAGAGAGAGGACATGTCAGATATAATTATTACTAACTGAGCTTCTGTGCTGGTTGACTCATCTTGAATTGGTCAAGATGGGTAATTGTGGGTTTACGGGTGTGCTTTTTTGTGTGGCTGAAGACTTTGACGTTAGAAGAAACTGTTGTCTTGGTGACACTTGTAATCTTTACAGATGAAAAAAGAACAAAGCCAAAGGCACCGAGAACAAAAACAAGGACGGCTCACTTATTCCATTCTCACCTCATCCAGCTGCCCTTCAGGAGACAGAACAGTATCCTCAACTTAAATATATACAGTGAAAGGCTGATTCAGAGTCAGTGTGACTTACTGTATAAGAAGGGTCCACCACTGGGCCTATTCAGTATTCTGAAGCATTTCAAACATTGGAATCCCAACCCGGAAGTAAAGAGAAAGTCTACCAAACTCTATTTAGTGACTTGCTTACATTTATTTACAAAAATATGGTGAAATGGTTAAGGACCACTCTTCTCCAGGTACCTCCCTGACTAAATTAGCCTGAACCTCAAAGAGAGATTTAACAGATTACAGAAAGGGATATCACTTTTAAATTTGTATTTTTGTTAGTCAGTGTGTCCTACTTCAATATTACCTGAGAAGTTGACAGTGGCGTTAAGAGGCGCGCTACTTGCAATGGCAGCATGGATCAGGTGTGGATACTTGAGTCGGGACCAGGCCGCCAGTGCCCCTGAGTAGGACCCTCCGAACGCCACCCACTTGCTGTTTGCCAAGCCCCGATGTTGGGCAATGGTGGTACGGAAGTGAGCTAGGTCAGCCAGAGCTTGTTGACTACTGAGGAATTGCAGATTCTCCGTGCTCAGGTCACTATGACAGATATGACAGGCCAGGTGTTAAACACAGAGGACTGGAGGTGGAGAAAGCCTCAAGCAGCTGAGTGACATGAGCACTTCAATTAATCCCACTGCATATTTTTAAAGCTATTAGGTATCCATCACTTAAACTGGGTTATGAGGGACAGAGCACAATACACTATTAAGTACTTATAGGTCAGTCCTCGTGTACTGTTTAGGCCAATCTATTGTATTTTATTTCACCATTCAATGCAACACACTTCCCCCTTGCGGCAAGTATCATAAATAACAACCGCATCATAGCAAAAACTAAACATGATAAAACCTTAATACAGAAACTTACACCGTGGGGTGACTCTCGCCGTAGAAACGGTGCTCCAGCAAAAAACAAAGAGCACCAAGTTTCTTGGCATAAGTAAGCCAGGTGGACCCGGCGTCCGTGGACATCCACTGGCTGATGATTGGAGCCTCTCCGCCGATCATCAAAAATACTGGTCCTCCAATTCGGTAGAACTGATCAGATACGAGGTATTTCTGGGAAAGTACAGTGTTATATGTTATACCCGAACTAACGGAAACGACCACGTCCAGACAGTCGAGATAAATTTAAAATAAGGTAGCTTAATTGGAATCGGCACATTGCAAAAGAGAGCTCCTTTCCATTTTTATATATAATATATTATGTCAACCCTGTATGTAAATGTACATGACGTGACCAAAGGATCTCAATGAAAAAAACTCCAAAACAATGTGTTTAAAATAAAAAATTGTTTGCAATAGCAGTCTGTGACTTTAAACATTTATTTCAAAATTCATTATAAATTTGTCAGTTTTGATCAATATTTAACAGGTTTAACAAACAATATTCAAATTACAATTACAGCTTACTACAGAATATCACTTTTGGTTAAAATATTTTGGCTTTATTGAGGATTTTTTAAATCTATAATTTAAAGAAAAAAAATATCTTGCTTGTGTTGTCAAATCAGTCAGATTCCTGTATTGGCTTGTTGGAAACAGGAACTGAGAATTGTGCGCTCAACCCTTGGATGAATGATGCTGAAATAGCTTTTGAAGCCGATCGGAACGATTCTTCAAACACCTTGCCAGATACTTCTGCTAAAATTTGCCAGATACTTCTGCTAAAATTGTTAATACTTGATTTATCTAATTTGCTACATTAGGCTGATTACAACTCAAAAACCCCGTTTGAAGGGTCATTCGAAGAAAGCAATGTGTTATTCACGCAAAAACGATAGTAAGCTAACAAATCTGATATATTTTTACAATATTGAAAAACAAATCTATCTACATCACTGTTGTGTAACATGTTTATTGTATTTGACATTTTCTAAAATCATGCCACGTGCAATAAAACATCTTGTTCTACATTGCAATACGAATATAATTCTTACTTGCTTCCACACTCGAGAGTCTGCAGCGTTGAAGTGGTCCAATTTTTGCATGATCCAGTGTTGCTGAACAACATTATCAACTTGCACATCATTTGTCTCTCTTTTTATGTTTCTATATCTGACACTTTTTAAAACCCCACCACAAGGAAAATATAAGCATGCAAAAATTACAATTACAACGGCTTGAAAACCCATGTTCACTGACTTGAAACCATAGCTTGAAACAGCCAAAAGACCATTGAAAGTTGTTTCGCTACATTATATTTAAATTAGATGTGATATTTGAATTCCTATGTTCAAATAACCTATCATGTTCATTCAGTGAAAGCTTATTCTTCTTCGTGAATATGTTTACCATAGATATATATGTCGACTAAAGTAAGTACTGCCATCAGGTGGTTGTAGAATGTTGGTACCGTACCATGTGTAGTAAGGGGGTAGGCTTGGATCCGGAAGTTGAAGCAGCCCTGGGTGGATTCTGATCACATTAGCATTCCATAGACTACCATTAATTTTAGGGTAATTTTGACAGTGAATAAATTTACATCTTTAGCGTTTAAAGACTCTATTTGTCCATTGTTTATTATGTAACAGGACAATATATAATAAGCTACATTACCTTGTCTCTCACGTTATGCCCCCGTAGCAGCCATTTTTGTAAAAATATGCTAATATGTTGTGTCATAACCACACAACTTTCTGTCGCACAGTAGAGAAATTACTGTATAGTTCAGAAGAAGCTCGCAGGCAATTGGGGGACGTGGAGACAAAGTCAAGAGAGAAGCCCACAGAGTCCATGAAAAGCATTGGAACAAAATATTTCAGCAACATTTTGATGCTCTCCATAGGAATGAATGGCGTCTGTTCATCTATTCATTTATACTGTCTATGGTAGTAAGTAACACTAGGGGCCCTATCTTACACCCAGCGCAATTTACTTTTTACACAAACGCATGTATCATTCCTATCTTGCACCCGACGCATATGGGACTTTTCCCTCCACAGACGCCCGTCGGTAAATTAGGGAATGCATTTGTGTTCGTTGGGCATTTGTGTTCCCTGGTGCTATCTTGCAGTTCCCGAAAACAATTCCGCCACTGACCAGGAAAAACCTGGTTAAAAGTCAGTGGCATGTTATTCATATGCTATTTTAAGGGCGCATGCTTAACCATAATGTAGCGTGTGCACAACGCGCATACACATTGCTCCTCTCATCTACAAAAATGCAGCAGTTCTTTATTATTGCAGTACGTAATTAGAAAGAAAAATATTACCACACGAGGGAAGTCATTGTGGTGTCCGAATATGTGAAAAAAATAGTTATACATCTAGTGTACACATTTACTCAAATTATTCAGAATGAATTATTTGCACTGATATACATCAACCTCAAGGGAACCCATTCAATCATACAAGTCATTCAAACATACAATTCATTTGTAATGCTAATATTAAAATCACCCATGTCGATATTTTTGCGAATTACGACTCATTTATGGCAACTTTGCCATGAGGAATCCTCCCTTGAATGGGTGGCTGTGAAGGATACAACGGCTATCCGTTAAAGACATGGTTAATGATTACGCAATTTATGATGCCAGCAAGTGCGCGAAATGCTGTTTAATCGAAAACACACACAAACATACAGTGTAGCCTAATTGAACGAACATTTGGCATACTGAAAATGCACGTCAGTTGTTTGGATAGAACAAGTACACTACTAAAGTCGCAGCATTCTTTGTGGCTTGTTGTGTTTTACGCAACAATTCCATGAATCATGGATGTGTTGATGACATTAATTAGGAAATATTAGAGGACTTCAGGAGACGTGATGTTGAAATGCATGTGCCGTTGCAACTTAACGCAAATGCACAGAAATACAGAACGGGAGAGGAAAGCTTGTTTGACAGAAGAGTAATTTTGGTCTAATGTTAGACTACATTGCAAAAACATTACCATGCATTCATAACCTCGAGATTTAATGAGAGTGTGTTCAAAACATTGGAAAGTAGGCTGTCTTGTGACATTTCTTTATTTACATTTTGTTAAAAGAAAAATCTATAGCAATCCGCCGTTATAATAGCAATCCGCCATGGAACAAGCCCGTCTGCTCTTAAAGGGAATGTGAGATGACGCTCTGATTGGTTTATTGCACGTTACGCCCAAACCACACCTATGACTAATGAAGCTACTTCAGAGCTACCGATTTTAGATTTGCGTCGGGTGCAGGAGTCATTTATCCCGCCGGTAAAATAGCAACAGCGCCCGGGACCCTTCCACAATGTCACTTGCTTTTAAAATAGGGCCCTAGGTGTTTTGGACTAACTTGGTTTGTCCCGTACGGGACATCCCTTGTCCTGTATGACAATCAATCAATCAAATTTATTTATTAAGCCCTTTTTACAACAGCAGTTGTCACAAAGTGCTTTGACAGACACCTGGCCCGAGACCCCCAAAAGCAAGCAACACAAGTGATGCACAGTGGCTAGGAAATACTCCCGAGTAGGTGGGACCTGGGAAAAAACCTAGAGAGGCCAGACTCAAGGGGATGGCCAGTCTCCTTCTGGCTGTACCGGGTGGGGGATCTGAAGGTACACAGCCCATTGTAATAAGGGCACTTTGTTTATCAGTGTTCAATTATTGTCCAACAATTAAGAAATTATGGGTGGGCTTTGACCATAGTCTTTAGGTAGCATCAATGTAGTTTGGTGGTCTTGGAAAGGGAGAACGTAAAGCCCCCTGGAGATGAAAGCTGGCATAACCAGGTGGAAACGTGATCATCAACCGCAGTGACGTAAGATCCAGCACAGCAGCGGGTTGGGCACAGGATGGGGACAGGAAGGAGTCATAAGGCCACACGGTCCTGTCGCATGTTCCAAGGGTTTGGGTCCTTCTAGGATGACCATGACATCAGGAACATTAGAATCGTCATACCTTGGGTCTAGTACCTTGATACAGCTCTGACCCAAAAATGAATATATAATCCGCCTCTGGGGACAGAAAAACCCTAGTCCCCCGGCACATAAACTATTGCAGCATAACATCTGGGGCAAAGACAGGGGGGGGACAATAGACATGGTCCTGCACAAGGAAAGCCTCGGGCAGGAGTAAGCAGGCATGCTTCCGACCCACCCACATTGCCAAGACCACACCCCCAAAGGGTCACAGACCATAACCACAGCATGGGTAGCATTGGACTGAGGTATCCCAGTGGAGAGTGGGGAGCCTACCAGGCAAGCCAGCATGTGCCACCGTTCTCTTTTAGCCCCCTGGGCCAGACTACACTATACCATAGAATACTGAAGAGATGAGTCTTCAGCATAGACTTAAATGGTGAGACTGAGTCTGCATCTCTCACACGGGTTGGCAGATCATTCCACAGAATTGGAGCTCTATATGAGAAAGCCCTTCCACCAGCTGTTTGTTTACAAATTCTAGGAACAGTAAGGAGGCCGGAATCTTGTGAACGTAATGTACGTGAGGGTATGTATGGTTGCACCAAATCAGACAGATAAGTAGGGGAAAGTCCATGTAGTGCTTTGTAGGTTAATAGTAAAACTTTGAAATCAGCCCTTGCCTTAATAGGCAGCCAGTGTAGAGAGGCTAGAATTGTAATGTGTAATGTGTTCCGATTTTGCAGTTCTATTCAGAATTCTGGCGGCTGTGTTAAGCACTGACTGAAGTTTTTTTAGGGTTTTTTCTGGGTAGCCAGAAAAGAGAACATTATAATAATCCAATCTTGAGGTAAAAAAATCATGGATTAATTTATCTGCATCATTCTTCTAAATCATCTAATCATCTAAAATTTCGAATTTTTGCAATGTTCCTGAGATGGAAAAAACCAAGGTCTTTTACAGTTTTTTCTGATATAACTGTACAACCATTGATGTTTATTGCCAGATTTGACAGCATTTCTCTTTGTTTCTTCGGACCTAAAATAAGCATTTCTGTTTTTTCAGAGTTTCTGTCATCCAATTCTTTATATCCAAAACACAGTCTTCCAGGGTGTGCAGTTTTGGGGATTCTCCCTTTTTCACTGAAATGTACAGCAGTGTGTCATCAGCATAACTGTGAAAGTTGACATTGTCTTTCCGGATGACATCACCAAGAAGCAACATGTATAGTGAGAACCGTAGCAGTCCCAAAACAGAACCTTGTGGAACACCAAAGCATACCTATGATTTTTTGGAGGACAGAACATCCACAGATGCAAACTGATATCGTTCCGATAGATAGGATTCGGAACCATGCCAAAACATGTCCACGTAGCCTGATATAGGTTTCCAATCTGTCTAGAAGAATGTTGTGGTCAATGGTATCAAAGGCAGCACTCATGTCAAGAAGCACAAGAACAGAGGCACAGCTCTGGTCGGATGAAACTTGAAGGTTGTTTATCACCTTTACAAGTGCAGTCTCAGTACAATGACGGGGTCTAAACCCAGACTGGAGCTTTTCGTAAGTGTTATTAGTCTTTAGGGATGCACCGAGTTGCTGGGCGACCACTTTTTCTAATATTTTTTAGAGAAATGGTAGATTATAAATAGGTCAGTAGTTGTTTAGCCTTTCTGGGTCAAGGTTAGGCTTTTTTAAAAGTGGCTTCACTACAACCAATTTTAGGGAGTTTGGTACACACCCAGATACTAGAGAGCAATTTATTATTTTTAGCAGATGCGAGCCAAGCACAGGGAGTAACTCTTTTTGAAATTTAGTTGGAAAAAGGTCCAGTTGACAGCTGGAAGGCTTTGAGGCCTTTACCATTTTAGTGAAAGACTCAAGGGATACAGGATAAAAAAATTCCGGTGTCCTTCCTAAGCCAACATCCTGACTGTTCTGCACAATCTCAGGACATGTGAGTTTAGGGGATAAATGCTTCTTAAGGGAGGATTCTGTGATTTGTTTTCTAATGGTAATGATCTTTTCATCAAAAAAGCTCATGAATTCATTACTGCCAAAATGTAGTCCCAATTTCATTTGTGTAACTCTGCATTTTAGTTAACTTTGCAACTGTATCAAAAATAAATTTTGGGTTATTTTTGTTCTCCTCAATTAGGTTGGAGAAATAAGCTGATCGGGCAGTAGTAAGTGCATTACGGTAATGCAGAGTACTGTCATTCCAAGCTAGTCGAAATACTTCCAACTTGGTAGTACGCCATTTCCGCTCCAATCTTCTGGAGGCTTGCTTTAGGGTTCTAGTGTTTTCTGTATACCAGGGTGCAAGTTTCTTGTTACGGATATGTTTCATTTTTAGCGGTGCAACTGCATCCAGTGTGTTACACAGGGTTAGGTTTGAATCTTCAGTTAGATCATTCACAGATGTGTCAATTCTGACATCATTGGTATGGTAGAATGAGTCAGGAAGGGCATCCAAGAACCTTTGGGTTGTCAGAGAATTTATATTACGGCTCTTACTGATGTGACAGTAAATGTAATCAAATGGTGGTCTGAAATTCCTGGAATAAGAGGACAAACAGAGATCTACAACATCTATGCCATAAGACAAAACAAGGTCCAACATGTGACTATGGCAGTGTGTAGGTCCTGAGACGTGTTGGACAAAGAGAGGGTAGTTCAAATTCTCCATATGAATGTTAAAATCACCACAAATGATATTATTATCTGCCATCACTACTAGGCCAGATAAAAATTCAGGGAATTCATTAAGAAACACTCTGTACGGCCCAGGTGGCCTGTGTATATTCATCCAATCACAGTATAGCGCAGCGCCACGGCAAAGATATTGTGCAGCCAGGTCTAGAACAAAATATAAAAAACAAAAATCTCTCTTTAATTTGCTTTTCACCTAGAAAATCTGTCAGGTCATGACACTGTTCTTAAATCATTGTGCTATGATCTGCATGAGCGAGAAACAGCGCACTTTCCAAATGCCAATCAACCACTGTTTCAACAACATGGTCACCGCCAGATGCTCAGTCTCCAACACCACTCTGCTTGGTTGTTTGTTCTCTTGCTTGTACCACAGAAACCTGCCAATAACACTGTCCTGTTCCTGGGATTTGCAGATCTTTGCAGTGTCCATAGGCGACAGGGTTGCTCCTGGCTCAGTCCTTCACCAGATCTAGGGCACTGATTTTTAATACTCCTTGTCCTTGACGGGGACTCTTCACAGTCACTCCTTCTATCAACACACTTGTGACATCCTGGCATACCTCCAACTTGCAGTCCTCTATGTAGCTCTCCATGTCTATGGGCATCCTAGACAGTCTGTCCGCATCTGCATTTTTTTTTCTCGGGCGATACCATACGGTCAAGTTTAAATCAGCCAATTCTGCCACCCATCTGTGTCCCGTAGCATTGAGCTTCGCGGAGGTGAGCTTTGCGCCCGTAGGTGGTTGTCAGGATACATTATAAATGATAGGGCATGGAACAGAAATCCAACTTCCTAGAGTGAAGATGGTAGTTCTTCTCTGCCTTTCTAAGGGTGCGAGAACCGTAAGTTATCACTCTCATCTTTCCTTTTTTCCGCTGGTAAAGGATTGTACCCAGTCCTTGCATCACAGTGTAACACGAATGGATGTGTGAGGTCTGGGTAGCCCAGGGCAGGAGGCTTTATGAGGACATCTCTCTGCTGGTTCAGCACCTCTGGTGCAAGGCTAGTTCACTCAATTGGAGTGCGCGAGGGTAGGTGCCTTTTATTTGGATTTCCTGTGCATCTGACCCAGGTCCACCACTGCGGCAGGTGTTCTCTTTTAAGGCCTTCACTGGAGGAATTTCTGCCAGGTCCATCGTGTACCTTTCCCTTTAAACATCTTCCCAAGCAACCTCACTCTGCATCGGAAAAGCTCACATTTCTTTAGGGTTTCTTTATACCTCTGCAGCACAGCATTGAAGTGTTCGAGATGTTCCTCGAAACTGTTGCTTTGTACTATGTTGTCGACTAAATATGGCAAGCAGATAGTGTCCCTCAGTCCAGCTAAACAGTGTTCCATGCTCCTCTGGAGTTCTGCTGGGGCAGAATTCAGGCCGATTGGTATGCGTACCCACTGGTACAAGGCCCCAAGGGGTTATAAATGCTGTCAGCGGCTGACTCTTCATCAAGGAATCCCTGATGGTAGGCTTTGCCCTGGTCCAACACCGGGAACCATGAACTCCCATTCAGCATGTCCTATATCCTGGGAATGGGGTGGCGGTTTGGGACTGACTTTCGATTCAGTTCCCTGTAGTCACAGCACAGCCATAAACTGCCATCCTTCTTCTGCACACAGATGACTGGAAAGGAATATGGTGACCGGGATGGTGTAACCCACCCTCTGTTTACCAATTCCTCTAAATTTTCTTTCACTTCATGGTAAAGAGGTTTTGGGACAGACATGTATGTCTTCCACACTGGACTGGTGTCATGAAGAGTTATGTGCATCTTGAGAGATAGAATGCATCCCACATCATCCTCATTGAATGCAAAGGCCTGGCACTCTTCTCTTAGCCTCTGATTGGTAGCTTCCTGTTGGGCATTTGTGAGGTGGTCAAGGTTCACCTGAGGGTCCCGATTCATTACCTACCCAAGGAGACCTAGCAGTCCTAAAAGTCTGCCTCCTGACAGGTCTGCCTATCCATAACTGGAACCAGCAATTAAGTGCACTATCTGGTTCTCTCTGTTTAATGAGATCAGAACAACCAATTTTCTTAAAATGATCCACATATGAATCATACTCAAAACCCTTGTACAAGCTTTAATATATTTCTTGGCCCTGCTTTGGTACTTTTGTTTTTCTAGATAAGCCAACTAGATTATGATCCCTATAGCCAATGGAGATTATGAGAATGGTGAATATCGGTGTGTTGGACGAGCTCTGTTACTGCCTGTGCCATTTTCACTGTTACAGAGAAAGCTTTGCTCAACTTCTTCATCAGTTCTCTTCTCCTCAGAGCTGTTCTGCCTGCATCTTTTTTTTATGACTGCTTCAATTACATTGTGGTCTATTATAGGGTTACTAGTAAAACTAGTAAGCTTAGTAGCTAGATGGAAACTTAAGCTTTCAGAAAATTGGACTATCCCAAACTGAAGTAGTTGTGATCAATATAATTTCTTAACCCATTTTTATAACAAATGCATTTGGTGATGAAACCTTTGGACTTGGAATTAAGCATTGCAATTAATTTAACAGATTTTGTTTCCAAGTCATTTTAAAATCCATAGGCAATAATTGAATGTCCTGGCAGTCAATTTTCTTTCCATTAATGAATACAAAGGGCCTGCTAAAAGATGCTCTTTTCCCTTTTTCTTTCACCCTTTTAACCATCGGCCAATGTCTTTCTCTTGCAGCAACATCTTCTGGAGTGCGAGCTTCTTTAATGCATAGATAATTTTCTGCAATAAATCTTGAATTCCTGGCTTCTTTCCAGATCAGATCCCTGTAGATACTCATCATAAACTGTATGATGGTTGTTCGGGGGGATACGTCTAGCCCTCGCTTATCTCCCAGCCGGTGAACAACATCAACGGCATCCAGGAGTTTATCCCGAATCCGAGGTACCACTTTGCTTGAAATGTCAATCGTTACTTTCCTTATGTCCTCGCCATCCACTTGTCAGACTCCATGCATTTTGAAGTTCCATCTTTGGCTGTGGCATTGGAGCTTGAACATTTTTTTCGTAGGTGGTGGTTCTCTTGGTGTAAATTCTGTATTTTAGATTCTAAACTCATTTTTTCATTGTGGGTCGACACTTATTTCACAAGCTGCTGAACGGGTCACTGACAGGTGTTCGATTGATTTTGAGGTGGTCTCTGTAGTTTTTTCAATTGTAGAAAATTTTTCTAAGATGGCTTTAAGAAATTCAGAACTATCAGTCTTTTTCAATAGCCCTGTAGTTTGAGGGAGGACTTGTACTTGGCGTAGACGGCCATGCAGTGGTGTTTTCTGAAGTACCTGAAGAGTCTTTATGCGGGCTAGTAACTCTACACGTTTCTGTCTAGCTACTAGCATCATCTGAGGTGATTAACATTTTATTGTAATTTTCCTGTTTTTCTTGACCATTAGTTGCAAAATTAAGGATTTCTCACATCACCTCTTGTTAGTGCACATACAACGGGTTAGTTCATCTAGTTTTAATAAAGATTTAACATATATTGATCATAATCTACTCGATTGAGTGGGATGTACTGTATGTTCAAAAACAACTGCTCAAATTGATGCAATCTTGGCTCCACCCAGGACGCCTGTAAATTAAAATTTAAGTATAGTTGATGAACGTCATCATCCCGTGTATGATCCGACAAAAGGCTTCCATGTTGGGTGAACAGTGCGCAAAGAATTGGTGGCATGGGCAACATGTGGATGGATGAACCATGTGCGCACCGCTCGTCTGCAGACAAGGCAGGATTAGATAGGGAATTGGGAAGGGAGGAGAATCTGGAGAGAAAAAAACACTGCCACTAAATGTGCAGTGCAGGGAAAAGTACATTATGATAAGAAACTGCAAGGGGGAGACCGCCAGAATGGCGACCGACTCCTCATCCACAATCTTACTCCTAGAGGAGGGACGGAAAAGATCAGGGCCTACTGGGAGGACTAGGTTTACCTGGTGAAACAGCAGAAAGGCAACGACAGTCCAGTCTACGAAGTAAGTCCAGAAAGTGGGAAAGGAATTAATCGAGTCCACAGAAACCTTCTGCTGCCCTGTAAACAATTAACTCTGCAGAGACCGGTGGGCATAACTCGTCAGCCAAAGAACAGCCGCACCGCATCTCAAAAGAACAAGTCAGGGCCAGAAAGAAATGAGCAACAGCAACTGGACCCCAGGGGCGACGTATAGGGGGGAAAAGTTAAGACAATTCCAAGGGCCCATGACTGACATGGCCCCAAAAAATATGTAAAAACTACAACAGCTGCACAGAGGGGGCCAGATTAGATGTTTTGTCATGGGGCCCAAAATTAAAGCTGTTGGGCACTGAGTGATGTCTATAGAAATGTCAGGAGACATTTAATTTTGTGGGGAGGAGTGTAGCACTGGGTGTTTGAAAAGGCAGAAAAATATTGCCCACCCCCAAATTTTAGAATTAAGCTAAAGTCTCAATTCTAATATTTACTTTTTCACTTATTGGGATAATTCTGTGATAGTCATTTACTGGGATGGGTGCAGAGGATTTGTGCTCTATGCACAGGGATAGGCAAAGATACATTTTTTAAATAAAATACAAAATACATACATTTTAATTGTATCAAATTAAACTACAAAATACAGCATCCACACCATGTATCAAAACAAAATACAGTATTTTTTTTAAATACTTTCACAAAGGACCATAAAAATCCCTTTGCAAACCTTCCATTTATTGGCTTATTTGATCCATCTATTCACCAGTACACTGATTAGTTGATGCTCCTATCTACATTTTGTACAATTTAATCATTTAGCAAATGCTTTCATTCAAAGTACAGGGACATCCCCCTGGAACAACTTAGAGTTAAGTGTCTTGCCGAAGGAAACAACAACATTTGGCAGAGGCGGGAATTGAACCAGCAACCTTCCAACTACAATTCTGACTCCTTAACCACTGAGCTATTTGATGCTATCTCTCCCTCCAATCTCGTTCTGACTAGCAAGAGGGAGAATGACTTTGAGGCATGTATTTTCAAGTACAAGTGCATATAAAAAATTATATTGTGGAAGTTATTTTTTCCATAATTTAATCCAAAATGGGACACTTATATCCTAGATTCATTACACATAAAGTTATGTATTTAAAGCATGTTTTGTTTCAATCTTGATGATTACAGCTTAGAGCTCATCGAAATTAAAGAAATTCAGTATCCAGTGCTCTAAAATCTCCTGGTAGAAGGCTACATTGACTCTGGACTTAATTAAACACAGTGGACCAACACTAGCAGATGACTTGGCACCCCAAAGCATCACAGACTGTGGAAACTTGGATTCTGTGGCTCCATTCTTCCTCCAGACTCTGGGACCTTGATTCCCAAATTAAATGCAAAATGTACGTTCTTCTGAAAAGAGGACTTTGGACAACTGAGCAACAGTCCAGCTCTTTTTCTCCTTAGCCCAGGTAAGATGCTTCTGGTGTTGTCTCCGGTTCAGGAATGCCTTGACCACCAATGTGGGTGCTACACATTGGTGGGTGCTACACATTGGTGGTGGATACACATTGGTGGTGGATACACATTGGTGGTGGATACACATTGGTGGGTGCTACATATTGGTGGGTGCTACACATTGGTGGGTGCTACACATTGGTGGGTGCTACACATTGGTGGGGGCTACACATTGGTGGGTGCT
>JACXGM010006435.1:0-32803 GCA_016801145.1 Umbra pygmaea | reverse complement strand
CTATTTACTCCCGGCGTTCCGGAGGTTCGGCGCGCGTTATTGTGAGTTGCGACTCCTGTCATGGAGGGGAAGAAGAGAGAGAGGGATTGTACATTACCGGGGCTGTTTTCTAATGTAAGCATGTACATATTTGATTGAGCCTTCACCTCGTTATGTGTCGTACGATATGTATGTGGCATTGTCTGAACCAGGCGTACTCCATGTATATGTTAGTCGCGTCAGTGCCGCGTTAGAGCACTTGGAAATATATATAGTTTTGTGCAGTTCCAATGTATTACGTAGAACGGTTCCGGTACAGTGTATTCCTCGATCTATTCATGTTCATTAAACATCAAGAACGCTCCTCCCGCATTCTGGTCTCCGTTTCCTCTCCTACACAACAACAACTGAGACACTATATCTGTGCAGTTAAAAAAAGGTGAACATCAAACAAAGGTGTATTAAGAACAACAGTGCATACTGACAATGTAAAAGGTGAAAATCAAACAATATGCATGAAAAAAAATCAATGACAAAAAATCAAAACACTGAACTAGCGCTCAGATCAGGGTAGCAGTCAGTACACTGGCTGCTGGTGCAACACCTGATCATCTTTTTGTTGCTCCAAAATTCATCCATGATGATTTCTTCAGTCCAGGTTGCAATCTCGAGTAATTGATTCAAGCCACAGCATAAGGGCAGTGTCTCTGCTGGAAAACTGGGACAGCACCTGGTTGATGTGAAGAATGCTGGCTTTTGCCTCTCCAACCTGAATGTAGTCACTGCTGTGCTCAATGTACTGCCCAAGCAAAGAAAGGTATACTTAAATTGTATTTAAAATGTATTTTATTTATACTAAATATACTTCTAATATATTATTTTGACTATGTAAATTTTGAAAGTATACTTCTAAGTATACCCATTTAATCCCAAATTATTTTTTGACATGAACACATCTAAAATGACTGATGTAATCTGTAACACTGGTTAAACATAAGTGTACTAGAAATATAATACTGGAGTATAATTTAAATATACTGTACGTTTTTTACTTGGATGCACTTTTTCCTGCAACTACATGATCTGTCGGTCAGACACAGGCTCTGCTCACTGGTGCTGGTACTCTGTAATGCTCTAGGTGAGGATGTCCTAGGGAGGCTCTGCTAACTGTAGCTGGGACACTGCTGTTTTGGAGGCTGATCCCAGGGCTCAGACAGATGAGGGTATCCCACTTGGTGTAAGTGTTTTCATCAACAGTAAACTAAACATGAGAAAAAAGGATTTACTAGCAAGTGCACTGGTTGTTGTTAAGTAAACTGGATCATAAAGACTGTGGGAGAAGTGCAATGTTAACCTTGTACATCTTTTGTGTCTGTGTGAATTCTTCATTAATGGAAATGGTAGATAAATCTGACATTTTTGTACCTGGGAGTCCATATTGGAGACAGAGGCTCTGTGTCTAAAATGGGGAAGCTGAAAATCCAGTCTCTGAAGAATCCCAGTTCTTGTCAGAAGGTGGTGCTTTTTTTGCACTGGTGTACTGCGTCCACAGTGTCTTCCACCTGGGCTGAAGCTCCCCACTAAATTATCAGTTACAGCATGGAGTTAAAAAGGTGATTTTAGAAGGAAAGCACATGAATACTAGCTAGTTAGCTAGTTACTCAGCATCCACGGAAGCCAGAACACTGTAAACAAAGCCAGCTATAAATGGACATCTTATAGTGTATGTAGTAACTTCCCTAAATATAGATCACGACTGAAAGAGTATAATTTGAGGTAGAGAAGATACACGATTATCAAACTGTCATTTTGACTATTCTACATCGTTTCCATTGGTTGACAGCCACAGAGCAGTTTTTTGATGCAAATTACAGACTAGCTGGCCAATTATCATGTTCACATTTTAAATGAGTAGTAATAAAAAAAGCATCATGTCTCCTGCATTATTAACTCTAACAAGTTCTGGGACACTTAAATCAATGGTGAATAAGAACACCTCCACCCAACTGCCGACCGCTCTAAAGCTAGGAGAGATTGTCACCACCAACAAGTCCACTGTAATAATGAACTTCAATAAGCGTTTTGTTATGGCAGGCCTTGCATTTGATCTGGCCACCCCCATCTGGACCAACGACCTGGCACCTTCCTCAGCATCTGGCCCTAGCCCCCCAAAATTCTCATTTGCTGAAATCCAGATCAAAGATGGTTTGAGAGAACTGCAAATCCTCAACCCCTACAAATCAGATGGATTTGATAATCTGGAAACTCTCTTCTTAAAAATGTCTTCTGCAATTATTGCCTTTCCCATGCCTCTCTCAACCTCTCCCTTGCCTCATCAGAGATACCCAAAGACTGGAAATATGCCGCAGTAATCTCTATATTCAAAGGGGGTGACACTTCAGATGCAAACTGCTACAGACCTATCTCCATCCTGCCATGCCTCTCTAAAGTCTTTGAAAGTCTGGTCAGTAAACAGATAATACATCATTTTTTGTCCCACCACAGCCTCTCTGACATGCAATCTGGCTTCCGAGCGGGTTGTGGATGCACCTCAGCAACACTTAAGTTTCTAAATGACATCATAACAGCCATTGACCTGGCCAAGGCTTTTGATTCTGTCAACAATAGCATCCTAATTGGTAGACTCAAGGGCCTGGGTTTCTCAAACGAGTGCCTCGCCTGGTTCACTATTTACTTCTCTGATAGGGTTCAGTGTAATAGGTCATAAGGGCCTGCTCTCCAGTCCTCTGGCTGTCTCTATGGGGTTGCCTCAGGGTTTGATCCTTGAGCCGACACATTTCTCTGTATACATCAATGCTCAGTTGCAACCTCTATTCACTAGTTGGATGGCCCTCGTTACACACCCGGCACCTGAACCACTGGTACCCCCTCATCTATAAGTCCTTAATAAGCAAAACACAACCTCACCTAAGCTCATCTATAGCATCACCCACTCTCAATCCGCGCACGAGCAGGTATATCTCCCTAGTCGCTACAAAAGCCTTCACCTCATTTGGCCGCCTCTCCTTCCTTCTTAATGATTGGAACAATTTACAAAATTCCCTGAAACTTGAGTCCACAGTCCCCATCACTACTTTTAAGGCATTACTTTCAAAATTACTGACTGACCACTGCAAATATTGACTCTACCCCCTCTCCTGCCCATTTATGCCCTAGCGTACTCATCAAAGCCTTAAAGCATATTGCACTTATTCAATCGCACAGCTGTCTTTGTATAATTCGCACATTACCATTTTCAGCCATGTTCAACATGTTACCTATCCTAGTGTTATTTCTCTTGTACTGCCACTTTACATTCCAATAATCAACCTCTATTCTTAGAACATATTTGCACTGAACGTACAGTATTTTTTATCCTAACCTAAAACCTAATACCGTTTCTATGTGTAACATTTTGCCTGAATATTTGTACTCTATGTGTAACTTAACGTCGACCTGCGCCTTGCACCCTATGTCGCACATATCGCCCTAATGATTACACCGAAGACACAAAGAAGTAGTTCACGAACAAATATCTGGTGGAAAAGGTTCAGAACTGTTTTCTATTTCGTTCTCTTCTTTATCATGCACACAATTAATACATTTCACAAATTGTATTTCTGAAATAACAGCATATTTGTTTTAACATCATTATACGCCAGTAGTCTTCCTGCATGGACTTCAGCGGCAGTGAGGACTCACTGAACTAATCCACTTCTAGAACAAATTGTTTGTGAACATGGGAATCGGTGAACAAATCAGTAAAATAATCTTTTTAATGAACTGAATCAAAAGATGTGTTTCCCTGAAAGGAATTGAAATGCACATCACTAACATTTTGACAATAAACCTCGGCCCGTATTTATCAAGCTTCTTAGAAATACTCTTAAGAACACTGCTAAGACTTGATTTAAGAGTAAGAAACTTCTCGGCTCAAAGCTGCGCTTAAAAGTTATTTATCGCACATCTAAGTCCTACTTTTAGTGAAGTGTAGGACTAAATCTTAAGTGTCAGTCTTAGAGCTGATTCACAACAATTTGCTGTGCTGCAAACGGGATTTTGGATGACGACATAGGCAAGATACAATCACTGAATAGATGTACTTGTTTAAGAATTTTCTTAGATAAATTCACATTCAATGGTGACATTCATAAGAGTTAACATTCAACAAACATTTGACAATAAAGAATTTTCAAGAGAATCCATTATGATATACACATTGTAAATTAAAGATCAAAAAAGGTTTCCAACAAGTTTTCCACAATTTCTCAATTAAATATTTGAAACGAGTGTCCTTTTAACTGACCTGCCTATATATAGCCTAGAGTTAATGATGTAATCATAGCCACCATGGATTCCAAAAGAAAACCGAACTGGAGAGAATAAGAAACACTGCTTGCTGAATTAGTCGAATTTCTGAGTGGAGAATTTGGAATCTGCACCTCCACTGGCCAATCCCTCTCCACCACACTTTGTGTGATACGATGTGCCCTGTAAAGGAATATTGTATATATTAGGATACAGTGTTCTAATAATAAACGATTAAAACAATTGTTTATAAATAGCTTACTAAAAGGCTACCTGTTGTAGTTCATTTGGGCTTCTGTCAGTGGCATATGGAAAAGGGTGGGCAGCCACGAGCGGGTATCCTTTATCTCCTATTACATTATCCTTACTGTTCCTAGAATTTGTAAACGAACAGCTGGTGGAAGGGCTTTCTCATATAGAGCTCCAATTCTGTGGAATGATCTGCCAACCCATGTGAGAGATGCAGATTCAGTCTCAACATTTAAGTCTATGCTGAAGACTCTTTAGTAAGTTCTATGGTATAGTGTAGTCTGGCCCAGGGGGCTAAAAGAGAACGGTGGCACCGTTAATGAAACGCCCATGCTGGCTTGCCTGGTAGGCTCCCATCTCTCTACTGGAATATCCTCACTCCAATGCTACCCCTGTGGTGGTTACGGTCTGCTGGTGACCCTTTGGAGGTGGGGTCTTGGCAAAGCGGGTGGGTCTGAAGCATGCCTGCATGCTCCTGCCTGAGGCTTTCCTTGTGCAGGACCACGTCTCTTGTCCCCCCCGTCTCAGCCCCAGATGTTATGCTGCAATAGTTTATTTGCCGGGGGACTAGGGTTTTTCTGGCCCCAGAGGCAGATTATATATTCATTTTGGGGTCAGAGCTGTGTCAAGGAACTAGACCCAAGGTATGCCCACTCTAATGTTCCTGATGTCATGTTCATCCTAGGAGGACCCTAGGAACATGCGACAGGACCATGTGGCCTGATGACTCCTTCCTGTCCCCGTCCTGTGCCCAACCCGCTGCTGTGCTCGATCCCATGTCACTGCGGTTGATGATCACGTTTCCATCTGATGACGCCAGCTTTCATCTCCAGGCGGCTTCACGTTCTTCCATTACAAGACCACCAAACTGTATTGATGCTACATGAAGACTATTGTCACAGTCCACCCATCATTTCTTCATTGCTGGACAATAATTGAACACTGATAGACAAAGTGACCTTATTACAATGGGCTGTGTACCTTCAGATCCCCCACCCGGTACAGCCAGAAGAGGACTGGCCACCCCCTTGAGTCTGGCCTCTCTCTAGGTTTCTTCCCAGGTCCCACCTACTAGGGAGTTTTTCCTAGCCACTGTGCATCACTTGTGTTGCTTGCTTTTGGGGGTCTCGGGCCGGGTGTCTCTCAAAGCACTTTTTGAAAACTGCTGTTGTAAAATGGGCGTTATAAATAAATTTGATTGATTGATTGATATTAGATAACACTCCGGCGGTAGAAAGTGCCTTTCAAACAGCTGCTTCTGGCCACTTTCATTCAATATCGTGTGTCATGGGTAGACCCAGGCAATTTGGGTAGCACATCCAAAATGTTGTAGTCTGCATCAAACTCAACTTGTGTGTTGATGCTGTGGTACCTGTTCTTGTTCATATAAACATTGTTGTTGAGTGCCATCCATTGTGCCTACTACTCTTGGGAAGCCGGCTATTTGCATGAATTGTGTTTGCTTCTGTTGGATTATGCGGGGTGTTGTTGGGAAGTCAATGAAACGTGTGACAATGTGTAAGTGCAATAATTGTTTCCATGACAATTTGGCTTATTGATGGTTGTGTTGGGCCATATCATCAGCATTGCATTGCTGCAAACGAAGCATAATCACCACCTTCAATCAATCTGAAAATGAATTGCTGCATAAATTGTCACTGGTGAAATGAAGCTCCTCACTCAGTCGCTGACGAAGTTGACGCCTGCTCTGCCCAAACAATACCGTTTTTAATTAACTGTGCAATGTCAAACAATAAAAAAAACATTCTTCCTTTCCTAAAAGAGTTGCGCCCGTCTCTGTCTCAGCGATCACAGCCCCTACTGGCAACTCCTAACAACCTGAGAGAACTTTCGAGCGGTCTTAAATAGCTTATACTTAAGTTTGAGAGTAGGAGTCCTACAGTAAAGTACACTATGTACAGTAGTGTACAGTATAAGGACTGTATACAGTGTGTGTATATATATATATCTCAAAACGTGAGTACACCCCTTACATTTTTGTAAATATTTGATTATTACTTTCATGTGACAACACTGAACAAATGACACTTTTCTACAATGTACAGTATACCTGTACAGCTTGTAGGCTATAACAGTGTAAATTTGCTGACAAACTCTATACTACAGCACCAGTTCCAATATAAGGACTGAAGCTGTTTGCCACTCAGGGATTTCCTAACAGGTGCCATTCTGGTTTACACTAACACATGCACCCTCAGTGTCACCACCTCCAAACAGTTAAGCACCATAACAAACCAGAAGCCTTGGATGCAGTGAGGTCCCAAGGGGGTTGGTTTGCTTATGCCTAGGGCTGGCCCTGCCTACAGCTCAACCAGGGCTAACCTAAAGAAGGGCATCAAGTGGGCCAAATATAACCACACACTGCATAAAGAAACATTTTCACAACAACTCTAACCCTCAACGCATGAGGCAGGGCATCCAGGCCATCACACACTAAAGTATAAACCAAGGAACCCTGCCACCGAAATCAGCAATGCCTCCGTCCCAGACCAGCTTAACAATTTCTATGCTCATTTTGACTGGGACAACAATGAACCAGCCATCAACCCTGAGCTCTCCCTAGATGAACAATCTGCTGCAACAAGCCTGAACTGCCTTGTTGCACTCACCTACATCATTATGAAGTGTTTGGCATCCCAATGCCTGTCTACCTCACACAGTGGATCCCCACCAGTTTGCTTACCATCAGAACAAGCATTACACTCTGCCCTGACCTGCCTTGAAAACACCTTTGTGAGGATGCTGTACATTTACTTCAGTTAGGCATTCAATACTATCTTCCCTGCCAAGCTGGTTGTCAAATTCAGTGACCTTGGCATCATCCGCTCACCTCAACTTAAATTATTATCAAGCTTAAAAGTTTAAGGTCATACAGTAACTTTCTCTTTAGTTTTGCTTCACGGTTTTAAGGGCACACAGTAACTTTCTGTTTAGTTTTGCTTTACGCTGCGCACCTGGCAGATTAGCTAAATGTCATTATTCGTCAAAAGAAATCACTCATCTAACAACTCAGCCCTAACTACCAGCAGTGGGGCTGCCAACCTTTGAAGACAGTTTGGCCTGAGATTGGACAGATCAATTACTTGTGTCTATTTCACTGGGTCAATTGTACAAGTCTCATCACTGGCAACCCTGCAGCAATCTCCCATGCAATTAAGCAGTGCCACATTTAAGTGAAGTAACGATATGTGTTGTTCTTGTATTAATTTGTTATGGGCTCTAATTATCAAATCAGGGAAGGGTGATGGCAGTGATAATCATGGAGACCGAACACAACCAATGAGAACATTTCTTATTATCACAAGGAGTTTATGCGTAGATCCGTAAGACAAGCTAGATATACTGTAGCAATCCATATACCATATGGACACAGAACTTAAGTGAAGCAACTGACCAATGTATGCAAGATTTACTTGTGTTTCAGAGAGTAGCAATGCAGCAGAAAGGAGAGAGGGGGCACCTAATTTAATTATTTCAGGTTGCCGGTGTCTGAATGACAGAAGCCATTTAGGTTGACATATTGCCCATCCTCCCTACAGTAAGGTGCTGCAGTATTGTATATTGTGTGACTGTGAAAATGGAGGAGAGGGCCACTTGATAGTTATTTTAGGATGCCAACAACAATCCACACAGCCAGCATAGTGTTTTCAAGCTTTGGTGCCACGTAAATCTGCACCCCTGTGAGTCATTAGCACCCTAGGCCACCGCCGCCAGCAGCTGGGTCTGGCTAGACAAATTGTACAGTACGAAAATGTGAAATCCAAATCACAAGGTAATCCCATTTAGGATTGAAAAGCAGGTGATTTGACACACTGACAGTCTTTTATTTTCTTTAAAATGTGAGTATGCTATCAGCTGATTTGAATGGCATGTAAGCCAGCACGCACTAGTCAAACTGAATAGGAACATTTTTACATAATTCCATTATGGACCAGTTCAAATAAAGTAATCATAATAATGAATGATTGTTCACTTTTGTAGATCAGAGTTGACTGTCAAGGCCAGCATTATTTATTTTGCAACTTGTTTGCACACATTACTCTCCTTATCACTCCTTATCAATTCATTATTTCACTAACAGGTAAAACAAAAGTGTACTACATGATTGTGTTAAATGTATGCGTTAGTTCTTTGTGTAGTTAAAATGAATTCATCAGTAATCCAATTATTCCAAAAGATTAATATGCAGTAGAGAATGACAAAAATAAATAAATGTAACACTCAGTATCATTTAGTAAATTTCCATAACTTTGATTTAATCTTAATTTAAATTTCAGTAAAAAAAGAACTCATGCACATATACTAATATAACTGTTAGTGTAATGAAATGTTAAAATTTTGGCATCAGGTGGCTCAGTGGTTAGGGAGTCAGACTTTTAGTCAGAAGGTTTGTCATTTTGATTCCCAACTGGGCCAAGTGACGTTGTGTCCTTAGGGAAGACACACTGTTCCAGGGGATGTCCCTGCATTTACTCAATAAGAGCCTCTGCTAAATCAAAATACACTTTTACTCCTCTTTTATATTATGATATTGCTTATTCATTATTTGTGAATAATCTTTGCAGGCTTTATAATGTGCTTATGATTGCTTTTTAAGGTTGCTTTCATAAGATACTTAAGTACCATCTGACCCAGAAATAGCAAGCACTTATTTTTCAGGATTCCTATGGATGAATGTATTAAAATATGCTGAGTAGACTATTTCATGTCAGCTCATCTAAATCAAAAATCTGTCTTTGTCTTTCGGCGCAGTGCAACGTTCCACATGTCATTCCAGGAAATGTTACCTATATGATTTGGTTTATTGGTCGCTTTATTTGAAGGCAAATTCTCTGTAGCTAACAGTGCTTACACTGCACTTACAGTACTTATCGTTATCTTAATGTCACCCTTATTGTTTTCCAACTCTGTGCGCTGTGTGCTGGTTGCCATTGTGGTGATTGTTTCCTTTCCTTCCACCTGCTGGGCATTATCTCATTAATGTGAATCATTTCCCATCACACACCTCGATGAGTTGACTCTACACTTCTAGGGGTGTATCTCAGAAGGTTTTTCTCTGACAGGGAGGGAGAAATTCTTTATTATTTTAACAACTAATTATAACCTAGTTCTACTTTAAAAAATCATTCACCTTCTATGATTAGATGTGATATAATTCATGTGTATAGAAGGTGTTTCACTGCAACTCACTGTAGCATAGAACAAGCACATGTGAAAACAAAGAGAAATAAGACAGAAAAAGATTTCTAAAGAGGTTGTCAAACAATCACTGTGTTTAGCAATTTACATCATTACCCTGTATAGCCACAACATACTGTACAGCCTTTAGTTTCCACATATACTGTAAAAATGCAAACACAGACACACACACAATCAAATTAAATTCTTTGTCCAAGGCATTTGGTTTCTTGGTGGAAATGTCTCTTGGGTCCACCCTGATAATTCTTAATACTTTCCTTATTTCCTCTTCACTGCTGAAATCTATCAGAATGGAAATGTGGCCTGAGTGTTTAGTGGAGATACAGTCGTATGCAAAGGTTTAGGCACCCCTGACAATTTCCATGATTATTGATTATAAATAATTGGGTGTTTGGACCAGCAATTTTATTTTGATCTTTCAAATAACTGAAGGACACAGTAATATTTCAGTAGTGAAATGTGGTTCATTCGATTGACAGAAAATGTGCAATATGCATCAAAATGAAAGACAGGTGCATAGATTTTGGCACCCTTGTCATTTTGTTGATTTGAATACCTGTAACTAACTAGCACTGATTAATTGGAACACAAAATTGGTTTGGTGAGCTCATTAAGCCTTGAACTTCATAGACAGGTGCATCTAATCATGAAAAAAAAGGTATTTACGGTGGCCAATTGCAAGTTGTTGTTCTCTTTGACTCTCATCTGAAGAGTGGCAACATGAGGGCTTCAAAACAAATGACCTGAAAACAAAGATTGTTCAACATTATGGTTTAGGGGAAGGCTACAACAACCTATCGCAGAGATTTAAGCTGTCAGTGTCCACTGTGAGGAACATAGTGAGGAAAGACCACCTCCAAAGACCTACAACATCATCTTGCTGCAGATGGTGTCACTGTGCATCGTTCAACAATTCTGCACACTTTGCACAAGGAGAAGCTGTACAGGAGAAGCCTTTTCTGCACACATGCCACAAACAGTGTCAATTGAGGTATGCAAATGCACATTTGAAGGTGCTGTGGACTGATGAAACAAAGATGAAGTTATTTGGTTATAACAAGGGGCATTACACATGGCGGCAAAATAACACAGCATTCCAAGACAAACACTTACTACCCACAGTAATATTTGGGGAAGGTTCCATCATGCTGTGGGGCTATGTGGCCAGTGTCGGTACTGGGAATCTTGTTAAAGTTGAGGGTTGCATGAATTCCACTCAATATCAGCAGATACTTGAGAATAATTTTGAGGAATGGGTCACAAAGTAGAAGTGACGCTGGGGCTGGATATTTCAACAAGACAACGACCCAAAACACTGCTCGAAACCTACTCTGGTGTTACAACCCACCCGGTAGCTTGTTAAACCAAGTCAGGTTTCAACTGCCCATGAGCAATAACACACACAAAGAAGGAACCATGGGATATTGAGTAAGCAAGTTCACTGAACCAACAACACAATAACGTAGGTAGATATAGTAATTTTGATGATTAAATAAATAGAATAAATAACAACAGACCAAGCACTCAGTAAGCAGTATTTCAGAACACAAGAATATACAGGTCCTTCTCAAGAAATTAGCATATTGTGATAAAGTTCATTATTTTCCATAATCTAATGATAAAAATTAAACTTTCATATATTTTAGATTCATTGCACACCAACTGAAATATTTCAGGTCATTTATTGTTTTAATACTGATGATTTTGGCATACAGCTCATGAAAACCCCACATTTCTATCTCAAAGAATTAGCATATCATGAAAAGGGTCTCTAAACGAGCTATTAACCTAATCATCTGAATCAACTAATCAACTCTATAAACACCTGCAAAAGATTCCTGAGGC
This sequence comes from Umbra pygmaea, assembly GCA_016801145.1. NCBI lineage: Eukaryota > Metazoa > Chordata > Actinopteri > Esociformes > Umbridae > Umbra > Umbra pygmaea. Next base: position 21,202 of record JACXGM010006435.1, on the reverse strand, counting down.
TTTAAAAACTCCCAGCCTGTTTCATTACTCAAAACCGCAATCATGGGTAAGACTGCCGACCTAACTGCTGTCCAGAAGGCCATCATTGACACCCTCAAGCAAGAGGGTAAGACACAGAAAGACATTTCTGAACAAATAGGCTGTTCCCAGAGTGCTGTATCAAGGCACCTTAGTGGGAAGTCTGTGGGAAGGAAAAAGTGTGGCAAAACACGCTGCACAACAACAAGAGGTGACCGGACCCTGAGGAAGATTGTGGAGAAGGACCGATTCCAGACCTTGGATGGCCTGCGAAAGCAGTGGACTGAGTCTGGAGTACAAACATCCAGAGCCACCGTGCACAGGCGTGTGCAGGAAATGGGCTACAGGTGCCGCATTCCCCAGGTCAAGCCACTTTTGAACCAGAAACAGCGGCAGAAGCGCCTGACCTGGGCTACAGAGAAGCAGCACAACAAAACAAATTTTGCATGTCATTTGGAAATCAAGGGGCCAGAGTCTGGAGGGAGACTGTGGAGAAGGAAATGCCAAAATGCTTGAAGTCCAGTGTCAAGTACCCACAGTCCGTGATGGTCTGGGGTGCCATGTCAGCTGCTGGTGTTGGTCCACTTTGTTTTATCAAGGGCAGGGTCAATGCAGCTAGCTATCAGGAGATTTTGGAGCATTTCATGCTTCCATCTGCTGAAAAGCTTCATGGAGATGAAGATTTCATTATTCAGCACGACCTGGCACCTGCTCACAGTGCCAAAACCACTGGTAAATGGTTTACTGACCATGGTATTACTGTCCTCAATTGGCCTGCCAACTCTGCTGACCTGAACCCCATAGAGAATCTGTGGGATATTGTGAAGAGGAAGTTGAGAGACGCAAGACCCAACACTCTGGATGAGCTTAAGGCCGCTATCAAAGCATCCTGGGCCTCCATCACACCTCAGCAGTGCCACAGGCTGATTGCCTCCATGCCACGCCGCATTGAAGCAGTCATTTCTGCAAAAGGATTCCGAACCAAGTATTGAGTGCATAACTAAACATAATTATTTGAAGGGTGACTTTTTCTTTTTTTTGTATTACAAACACCTCTTTTATTGGTCAGATGAAATATGCTAATTCTTTGAGATAGGAGTTTTGGGTTTTCATGAGCTGTATGCCAAAATCATCAGTATTAAAACAATAAATGACCTGAAATATTTCAGTTGGTGTGCAATGAATCTAAAATATATGAAAGTTTAATTTTTATCATTACATTATGTAAAATAATGAACTTTATCACAATATGCTAATTTCTTGAGAAGGACCTGTATACAGTGTATATATATATATATATATATATATATATATATATATATATATATATATATATATATATATATATATATATATAAAAAGAAATACTAAAAAGTATTTAGTCAGCCACCAATTGTGTAAGCTCTCCCACTTAAAAAGATGAGAGAGGCCTGTAATTTTCATCATAGGTACACTTCAACTATGAGAGACAAAATGAGAAACAAAATCCAGAAAATCACATTCTAGGATTTTTTATGAATATATTGGTAAATTATGGTGGAAAATAAGTATGCACTGAGCAATAAGTGTCTGCAGCAAGATGTTGTAGTTCTTTGGAGGTGGTCTGTGGGCTGTTGTTGACCATTCTCACCATCATTCACCTTTGCCTCTTTATTATTACAGGCCTCTCTCAAGTGGGAGAACTTGCACAATTGGTGGCTAACTAAATAGTTTTTTTGCCCCACTGTGTATATTTATATCAGTGGCGGCTGGTGACTAAAAAAATTGGGTAGGACAGGTGGAAAACCCACCCACTGTGCCATTTTATTTAACACAATTTAGCTATTTATGTCTATATCTACAGTTATTGTTTAAATTTACACAACACACTCTGATTTAAAAATGACAAAAGTAGGATAAAAAAATTCCAAAAATGAAGTCTGTTGTGATTTTTATTTTAACCTCAATCATTTATTATAGTCCTTTTCCATTAGTAGATTTCACAAAGTGCTTATACAGACAACCGGCCTGAAACCCCATAAAGCAAGCAACAACAGGTTGTGTCAAGGTTTTGAATAACGGAGGCAGGTGCAGGTGAAATGAGCAATGCTCGGTTTAATGATAATTGTTCCACAATAGAATGAACCAAGAAGCGATCTAGAAATTCCAGACAGAGTGACAGCAAATAATACTCGACATGGCATAACGTAAAACACAGGCTTATATCCTGTACCAAATGGCATGACAATCAACAGAAACGCTGGCACCTGTGTGTGTAACAGAACATAGAGATAGATAGATCACCCCAACCACCCCAAGTGTCAATATTCAGGCGAACCAGAGCGCCGGGAGTGCCCGACTACTGGTACTGATGTGACAGCATCCCCCCCTCGAGGAACAGCTCCAGCCGTAGCAGCGGGACGACGACAGGGACGACCCCGCGGCCTAGGACCCGGACGATCCGGCCACCGGAGATGGTAGTCACGGCACAGGGAGGGATCCAAAACGTCCTGCGCTGTGACCCAACTTTGTTCCTCCGGGCCGTAGCCCTCCCAATCCACGAGGTACTACAATTGCCCATTCCGCCGTCGGGAGTCCAGGGGAGGAGGAGGAGCGTCAGACAGCACGTTGTCATCAAGGGGACCCTGAATCGCCGGCCTGAGAAGGGAAACATGAAAGGTGTTGTAGAGTTTCATGTGTTGGGGCAGTTTGAGTGTGTAGGATACCTCGTTCACCCGGCTAGTGATGGGGAAAGGACCGATTAAGCAGGGCGACAGTTTCCTACAGGGAGTACGCAAGACATCTCCCGGGTGGACACCCAGACCCTGTCATTGATCCAGAGGACTGGATCAGCTTGGAGCTGGTGCCGTCGGATCGCACATTGCAGTCTCGTATGAGCAGTGACCCACAACTTCTCAGCCCTACAAAACCAGTCGTCCACAGTAGGTATCTGCTCCGTTGCAGGATGCCATGGAGCCAGGGGCGGCTGGAAGCCTAAAGCACACTGGAAAGGGGTCATGTGTGTCGCAGAGTGTGTTAGGGAGTTCTGGGCATACTCCGCTTAGGGAAGGATGCCTGCACAGTTGCCCTGCTGGTCATGGCAATACGAACTGAGAAAACGTCCTGGTTCAATCTCCTGGTTCTTCCTCTCCGCCTGGCCGTTAGATTGGGGATGGTAGCCAGAAGTCAGGCTGACCGCAACCCCAAGCCGTTCCATAAACAACTTCCAAACCCGGGATGTAAACTGGGGCCTGCGGTCCGACACAATGTCCTCAGGCAGCACGTAGTTGCGGAAAACATGTGTGAACAGGGCTTCAGCAGTCTGGAAGGCAGTGGGGAGAATAGGAAAGGGCAACAGTTTGCAGGCTTTAGAAAAATGATCAACAATGACCAAAACAGTGGTGTAGCCCTGAGACACAAGCAGATCAGTTATCAAATCGACGCAGATGTGGGACCATGGTCTTTGAGGGATCGGGATAGGATGAAGCTTACCTCTCGGACTGGGGCATTGTGCGCATGCTGTACAGGAGGACACATATCTGCAGACGTCCTCTCCCACCCGAGACCACCAGTATTTGTCCCGGAGCACCTGGAGCGTGCGCTGAACCCCGGTGTGTCCCGTGATGGGCGAGGTGTGAGCCCAGACGAGGAGACGGTCTCTGCAGGGAGGAGGAACGTATAAGAGCCCTTTCGGGCAGTTAGTAGGAGGAGCAGCGGTACCCTGTTCTCTCCGGATGTCGTCGTCGATGTCCCACAGGATGAGGGGCGCCTCGGCACCATACTCCGTAGCCCCCTCGTATATGCGGGACAGAGAATCCGCCTTCACATTTTTCCACCCAGGTCGATAGGAGATGGTGAACTTAAACCTGGTCATAAAGAGGGCCCACCTGGCTTGGCGTGCGTTTAACCTTCGGGCGGTGCGGAGATACTCCAGGTTGCGGTGATTCGTCCAGATGATGAATGCATGGTTAGCCCCCTCCAGCCAATGTCTCCACCATTTCAGGGCCTCCACCACCACCAGGAGTTCCCGATCACCCACCGCGTAATTCCGTTCCGCCGGGCTTAACTTCCTGGAATAGAAGGCACAGGGGTGTAATTTTGACGGTTTACTTTGCCGTTGTGACAGGATAGCACCGACTTCGACGTCCGAGGCGTCCACCTCCACCATGAACGGAAGGTCAGGGTCAGGATGACGGAGGATGGGAGCAGAAGTGAACAAGCACTTTTCCATTTTTAGATACAGTTGGTGGTGCAGTAGCCTGCGTAAAACCTTGCAGACGTGTTGTACATGCAGTGCCAGCGTGGGCGAGTAAACCAGGATGTTTTCAATGTAGACAACCACAGAGCGTCCCAGCAGGTCCCGAAAGATCTCGTTAACTAAGGCCTGAAACACAGACGGGGCATTAGTAAGGCCATAGGGCATCACAAGATATTCATATTGCCCCGAGGTGGTGCTGAAGGCCGTCTTCCACTCATCCCCCTCACGGATCCGCACCAGGTTGTACGGGCTGCGTAAATCCAGCTTAGTGAAATACTGAGCACCACACATCGATTCTACAGCCGTATGGATGATATGAAGGGGGTACCTGTACTTGGAGGTGATTGCATTCAATACACGGTAATCCACACACGGCTGTAGACCCCCGTCTTTTTTTTTCACAAAAAAAAACTTGAGAAGACGGGAGACGTGGATTCCCGAATGTGCCCTTGAGCAAGGCTCTCCCTCACATACGTGTCCATGGCTCAGGTCACCGCCACGGACAGGGGATATATATGGCTACGCGGTAGGGAGGCTCCCGGGAGTATTTGGATGGTGCAGTCTCACGGTCAGTGTGGCGGTAGTTTGGTAGCCCTGGTCCGGGAAAAGACATCCTGAAGGTCGTGGTAATCTGGGGGAAGACAGGTAGACACATCCTCGATGGAGTCGGGGCTTTCCACAGAAGTGGTCAATAGGGGTATAGGAAGGCATGTGTTATTGCATTTAGGAGCCCAGTGTCGTATCTGTTTTGCCCTCCAATCTATAACTGGGTTGTGTATAGTCAGCCATGGCATCCCTAGAATTAACGGATGAGACAGGGATTCAATACAAACAGATGCCCTCTTTGTGGTGTTTCCCCAGCCTCATCACCAGAGGAACAGTGCGACGAGTGATCCTTCCCTCCCCAACTGGCTGACTGTCTATAGCTATGACAGGAATGGGCGTATCTAGCTCGATGCAAGGAATAGCCTGCTCTCATACCAGGGCTTCACTAATAAAATTGCCCGCCGCTCCAGAGTCAATGAGAGTCAGCGAAGGCGCAATGGCCGGATAATCCAGCAGGAACACAGTAACAGTCGTTAGTGGACAAGGGAAGAGAGGAAAGGGATAGTCCTACCTTAGTATACGATAGGCGAGTCCTCCCAGGCGTTCGTAAGGATCCCCTCGTAGATGGACATTGGGCCAGTAGATGTCCCTCCTTCCCGCAATACAAGCACAGCCCCAGACGGAGACGCCGTCCTCTCTCAGTAGGCGTTAGCCGGGTATTGCCCATCTCCATAGGCTCTTCACGGATAGGAGCAGCTGGAGGTAAGGTAGGGTGTACTGCTGGTTTCCTCCTGGCGCGTAAAAGCCCATCCAGCTTAACAGCCATCTGGATAAGCTGATCCAGTGTCGCCCCTCGTCACGACACGCAAGCTCCACTTTCACTTCCTCTCGTAGGCCCTCTCGGAACAACGAAAGCAGGGCATCCTCGTTCCACCCACTTGAAGATGCAAGGGTCCGAAACTCCAGAGAGTATTCAGCGGCGGTCTTGTTGCCCTGTCGGATATGAAGGAGCCTGTCTCCCTTCTTTCGGCCCACCGGTGTATGGTTGAAGACCGCACAAAACAAGGTGGTGAAGCTGTCGTAATCCCGTGTTTCGGGTCCAGCGTTCTCCCACAACGCGGTAGCCCACTCTAAAGCCTTGCCGGTCAACAGAGACATGATCGTGGCGACCTTAGATTGGTCGGAACCCGAGTGACGCAAAGTAGAGGTCGGCTTTCAACAAAAAGCTGCGGTAACGTTCGGGATGGCCATCGTACCATTCCGGGAGAGCCACCTCCCAACGACCGCTAGCTCCCTCAGCCACTGGCTCCTGTTCCGTAGGGGGTGGACTGGGAGGAGATGGCTGGGCCTGTGTCTCCATGCGCCGTAGACGCTGAAGGATTTCGTCTAAGGCCACTTCCAGGTTGCCCAGCTGGTTGTGATGTTGCTGGAGCACTATGTCCCGCTCACAGAGAGCCTCCTTGAAGCCGGAGTCACCCGCTGCCTCCATGGTAAGGTTGAGTATTCTGTCAAGGTTTTGAATAACGGAGGCAGGTGCAGGTGAAATGAGCTATGCTTGGTTTAATGATAATAGTTCCACAATAGAATGAACCAAGAAGCGATCTAGAAATTCCAGACAGAGTGACAGCAAATAATACTTGACATGGCATAACGTAAAACACAGGCTTATATCCTGTACCAAATGCCATGACAATCAACATAAATGCTGGCACCTGTGTGCGTAATAGAACATAGATCACCCCAACCACCCCAAGTGTCAATATTCAGGCAAACCAGAGCACCGGGAGTGCCATACTACTAATACTGATGTGGCAGGTTGATGCACAGTGGCTAGGAAAATTTCCCTAATAAGGTACAACCCTAAGAAGAAACCTAGAGAGGAGCCAGACTCTCAGGGGTGGTCAGTTCTCTATTGGCTGTGCCAGGTCATATTATAAGAATACATTTGTTTGTCCACAACTAATGACCATAGTGTCACTAAATACAGGTGGCCTATTTCCAAAGCCTTTTGGCAGCATTGCCATCAACTACACAATTCTGTAATCAAGAACACAGACAGGGGTCATCTAGGAGTTGTCATGCTGGCTGGTTCTGGTCCAGTTGGTTTGGGCAGGGTCCCCTAGGAGTTGTCATGCTGACTGGTTCTCTTTTTAGGTGTATAGTTCTCTCATAGTAGAATGCAGAATGTAACCAACCAATTAACAGTATCCACTGCATATTATAATACTTCTAGAACAGCTATTTTAAGCTGCTAGGTGGTAATTCTCTTGCATGTTAAAATTGCTACAGTGAGGTTTTAGACAAGCCAGAGAACATATTAGAAGTTTCAACATGGTCCGCTAATACTGCATCTTAGCCTGCTATCAAGTGCACCAACTTCCTATAGTTGCACTTGTTAGCAGACTCCTGCCTCTCATCATGTCCTCTAAATGGTTGCTCTTGCATTCCAAGATGGGCTATCGCATTGATCGGACGGATTAAAGCATCTCTGTTTCGTCTCACTTTAACGTTGTAGTTTGCTCTTTGCAAACGAGCTCCCTCATCAATTGACTTGTTTATGGGCACCCCGACCAAAAAAGCTTCAGTCTACTAATGGAGCCAATGTGTTCACAACACACGTCATGTCTTTTAGTAATTATTTTAGTGAAAAAACAAGGAAAACATAATGTTGAAAAATCACAAGGTAGTTCACAATGTGCACCATAGCTAGCTAATTCTCAATCAAAATATAAAAGAATAAAACGCTGTCCACAATTGGAGGTTATAATTCTCTTATGCTAAACACATTTGATATTCGCTTTACCATCAGGTCGTTGTACTAATGTACAACTTGATGGAGAATTGAAGATGACATTTGGGACAATTCATTGGACAAACGAGATGTCAATATTGTATTGTGGTAGTTGATTGGTAAGGGAGACAGTTTCTCCAAGGCGTCTTATGACATGTGTCTTGGCCAATGAGAAACTAGCATGAAAAAGGTATGAAAAATTAGAAGTGTATTGAATTGATATTTCGATGTCCCGCCCTGGAAGTAAAAGAGCTGATTACCTCCTCTCACCTCCTCTAGTAGTCTACAGTACGTTAATTTTCAAACACTTCACCCATCTGCCTGCAGATGTCACTGATTAAGCATTTTAATCATCATTTAAATTATTTATTTCCAAAGAATAAATGTATTATGTTATAAATCAGTGGGAAAAAAAGGTGCCGGTACTCATCATTATGACATTTGAGATTTCTACAGTGAAAAACTAAACTTGGAGATATTGCTGGTACAACAACAATAAAAAAACAGTCAGGCCATCCATGTGTTTCATTACTCACATTGTTGACGTCGGTGTCATTGACTGAGGTAGCATTAAGGTTGGTGGCTGCAGACTCCTCATTAATGCTAGCAGTTCCGCTCACATCAACCTTCAAGGTCTAAGGGGTTTTAGGTCCGCCTGGCACAAAGTTGACCTTTTGGCCTCTGGAAAGATCATACTTTGACCTATTGCCTTATGGTTTTGGACTCAGCAGAACCATGGCTACAACATGGATTAATGAAATCCAACGTCCTGGATCATTGAATTTTATGTTTTATTAAATATTTATCCCAAAAAAAGAACATATGTATATTTTGTTTTTTTGTGTAAAAGCATGTAAACCATGAAGAATAAGGCTTTTTAATGCATATTGTCAAGCCCCCAGGGCTCTTGGACCGGTGTGCAAAGTTTGGAGGCCATACAAACTAGTCAACATCAAAATGCTGCACCCATTTCTTACAATATTTCTATACGTTATTAAAATTCCAGCTATTTTTTACTTCCTGTCTGTAATGTGTTTAGTAAAAAAGGTGTCTATAAAACATGACCGATTTTGAGGCATCTTAGCTCCGGCTGTGTTTAACCCAAAGGGATGAGCCACCACTCATTATTTTTGTCTGATCTTCCTCTTTCAAATGGTACCAAGCAAGTTGCTTGACACTTTAGAACGTCGGGAAACTATAAAGGGTATTAAAGAGTCTTTGATTCTGAATTAAAATTTGACAAACAAATTAATTCAGTGGTCAGAGGTAGTTTCTACCAGTTGAGGACCATTGTTAAACTTAAACCATTCCTCACTTGTCAGGACTTGGAGATTGTTATTCATGCACTCATCTCGTCTCGACTAAACTATTGCAATTCTCTGTACTCTGGTATCTGTCAATCATCATTGTCATGTCTGCAGCTTGTCTAGAATGTAGCTGCTAGAGTTTTAACTGGCACTAAAAAGAGGGATCATATCACCCCGACACTGGCCTCTCTTCATTAATTACCTGTCAAATACAGAATTGTTTTTACAGTGCTTCTATTGGCTTTTAAGGCATTACATGGTCTGGCTCCATTTTATATCACAGATCTTCTCACTTTGTATCATGCCCCCAGGACCCTCAGATCGTCAAACAAAACCCTTTTAGCTATCCCACAGTCTCGGATGTACTATGAACTAGGGGTGATCATGCTTTTTCAGCTGTGGCCCCGAGACTATGGAATACGCTACCGATTAGCGTTAGGTCCTTTCCTACCACAAAGACATTTAAATGTCATCTTAAAACCCATTTTTATTCTCTGGCATTTGAGTCAGCATAAGGAGATTTGTATCTTACTATGTAATTTGTCCTGTCTGGTTTTGTTGTTTTATATGTGTGTACCCTTACCTGTGTACAGCACTTTGTTCAGCAACTGCTGTTTTTAAATGTGCTTTATAAATAAAATGACTTGACTTGAATGTTAGTTTGAAGCTCATGAAACATACCCAATGTTTCTGGTTGGACTTGGACCTCTGTTGCCATGTCTGGCTCTGGCACATGCATTCATTTAGTACCTTTCTAAAGCCAGGCTAGCATAACGATTTAAAAAAGACAGTTCTTTTTAGTTTCTAGTTTTTCAGCAATGAAAAATATGTTAGTCAGGTGACAGCATTTTCTAACTAGCGTCTATGGAGAAGCGAACTTCTGAAAGGGTGGGCTGACCGCTTACCTTTACATGATTCTAGTTTATGTAACATTAGGAGGATTATTACAATCTTTCTGACATTGAAGCTTTCTCACCGGCTACATGCGAGAGGCATCGGTACCGTACGCAAGAAAAAGTGCCGGTATGCTTAAAAGTATAATGTAGAGGTGCCAGTACTGTGTACGGGTGAGTACCGCCCCACTTTGAGCACTGTTATAAATTATATAGAGATTTTGTATTTGTATTACTATTTTTATATTCTTAAACTCCCTTTTGCCTCAAAAAAAAATTAGAAGGAACAACCTCCCCTGCCTCAATGGACGAGCCTCCACTGATATATAAACAATAATCAAGGACTACCACTATGAGGGTATCGTAAAAAGGGAATGCTGGACAACACTACCATCCCTGTACCACACATATATACATATATATCAGCCGTGGTCGGTGGATCTTAATTGGGGAGGACGGGCTCATATTACGCTCAGGACCGGAGTGAATGGAATGGTGCGCACTGCACAAAACCCAGTGTGCAAAACTAAAAAACACTGGGTTTTGTGCGTTGCGCACCATTCCATTCACTCCGGTCCCGAGCGTAATACGAGCCCGTCTTCCACAATTAAGATCCACCGACCGCGGCTGATATATTTATCATATGATTTACCGACCTGGGAGAAGGGCAGTGCAAACGGTCGGATCCAAACAAAGAACAAAAACATAAGGACCCTGCACTTCCCTAACCCCCTAAACTACCTACTATGTTCCAAACTAACACCTCCCCTACCTGCTACAATAACTCAGTTGACCGCCGCATGCGTCTAACTGATGTATTTAATGTTTTTGTTTCAATCAGCTGTATTTACTCAGTGCAAGTTATAACATCCAAGTGAAAGATATAAAACCAACATGTCAGAAAAGAAAATATTCACTGAGTAGGAAAAAGTATCACCCCCCTTGTTTCAGTACACCTTTTGCTTTAATTACAGCCTTTAGTCTGTTGGGATATGTCTGTACTAACTTTGCACATCTAGACGTTCCAATGTTTGACCACTCTTCTTTGCAGAACTGCTCAAGTTCAGTTAAATTTGATGGTGACTGTTTGTGGACTGCTGTCTTCAAGTCATTCCACAGATTTTCAATGGGGTTTAAGTCTGGGCTCTGACTAGGCCATGCAAGGACATTCACCTTTTTCTCCTTCAACCACTGTGTGGTAATTTTTGATGTGTGCTTTGGGTCATTGTCATGTTGGAAGGTAAATCTTCTTCCCATTGACAACTTTCTGGCAGAGAGCAGCAGGTTTTCCTCAAGGATTTGACAGTATTTTTCCCCATTTATTTTTCCTTCTATCCTGACAAATGCTCCTGTCCCTGCTACAGAGAAACAACCCCATAACATGATAAGACCACCTCCATGCTTTACTGTAGGAATGGTGTTATTTAGATGGTGAGCTGTAATGGATTTTCGCCACACTTGAATATAAATGAGTGTTGTTTGTTTTAAAACAGTCTATGGGATATGTTAAATTATAGTGTAATTAAAACTCTCAAATTCTGGATATATAGCTGATACTTGAAAAGGTACACAACTTTGTTTGTTTAACAGTCATTTAGTTTACTACAGACTGTTACCTTAAGTGCTTATATTTTGAAGTAGCCTACACGGAAGTTGTCTGTAATGTATTCTTCTAGTTTTGATTGATGCATGTAAGATGCCAGATGCAAAGCGTGTAATACAGGCCTAAGTGTTCTTTGTAAATTGCAGCATAGCGAACAATAAATGTTCACAGTAAAATACAAGCGTTTTCAGTCATCATTCGAAGCCATTCGATTACACATTTTGTTTACGCCAAATTCTTACTCTGCCATCTGAATGTCTCAACAGAAATCGAGACTCTTCAGACCAGGCAACATTTTTCCTGTCTTCAACTGTCCAAATTTGGTGAGCCTTGCAAATTGTACCCTCTTTTTCCTATTTGTAGTGGAGATGAGTGGTACCCGGTGGGGTCTTCTGCTGTTGTAGCCCATCCCCCTTAAAGATGTGCGTGTTGTGGCTTCACAAATGCTTTGCTGCATACCTTGGTTGTAACGAGTGGTTATTTCAGTCAAAGTTTTATTCTGTCAGCTTGAACCAGTCGGCCCATTCTCCTCTGACCTCTGGCATCAACAAGGCATTTTCACCTAGAGGACTGCCGCATACTGGATGCTTTTCCCTTTTCACACCATTCTTTGTAAACCCTATAAATGGTTGTGCGAGAAAATCCCAGTAACTGAGCAGATTGTGAAACACTCAGACCGGCCCGTCTTGCACCAACATCCATGCCACGCTCAAAATTGCTTAAATCACCTTTCTTTTTTTTCATTCTGACATTCAGTTTGGAGTTCACGAGATTGTCTTGACCAGGACCACACCTCTAAATGCATTGAAGCAACTGCCATGTGATTGGTTGAGTAGATAATTGCATTAATGAGAAATTGAACGGGTGTTCCTAATAATCCTTTAGGTGAGTGTATATGCAAGACAGTCAGCCAGCCAATTAATCAGCCATATCCTAAACAGCAGAGAAGAACCAATAGATAGACAGGCAGGCAGGCACACAGACAAGCAGGTAGACAGAAAGAAAGACCATGAGCCAGCGAGTCACACAAACAGTGGTAAAAATAAATTATTTAAAATGAAAGTTTTATTCCTAAGTGATTGCACATTCACCAAGGCCATTTTGAAAGGCATAGTATCTGCAGTCAGCAACAACCCTTTTCTATCCGTAAAATGGTCAATAAAAAAGAGATTACCATAATTGTCTCTGTCTTACCAGAGACCGCACAAGGGTAGATTTTTCTGGGAGGACAGATAGAAGACCGGCATATGTCTGTTCCAATGAGTGACGGGAAATGAATTATGCCGTGAGTAATTCACAGATACTGAAGTTGGAGGCTGAGGAGTTGCGTAGGGGGGACCAAGATGTCTCTTGATTCTTGCCAACAAACCTCCATGTTTGCCCCGTTGCCTGTAATGTTTTTTCTGATTGGTGCTACAGAAGGGTAACTGACAGCTGATTGCAGGTACAAGTAACCATGGACAACAAAGGTTTGCAGGCCTTTCAGAATTCATGCACCATTGATCCACCACTTTAGTCCGTCTGTCTAGAAGAAATTGGCGATCATAGATCAGTAGTGAGAAGACCATTTTTGCAAACTAACATATAAACAGTAAAACAAAACACAGGTAGAGCAGGTAGGCGACGGCTTGCCAACAAACACTCTGGCGCCATCTTTGTATGACACAAGTTATCTGTTAGCTGTTGTTAGCTCAAATTACACACTAAGTGAATAATTTGAGGTGGGGAGCACTCATCTTTTGGAAACAATGCCACCACGTCATGATGATAAGCATTTTTTTTTAACAATACAAACATTACAACAAACACCTAGCCATGTTTGTTTCCCATTTTGAAGTTCATTTTTCTGGGGTAATGGCTAAGCTAAGCGGGTGGGATCTACATTTGCTATGAATTGTGGACAATGTGGTATTTCATCAACAAAAAAATACTGTTGTTTTAACATATTCACATTAAAACAGAATATGAAAAACATTATCATTTGTAGCATTAGTAATTAGTAGATGAAGATCTGAGTTATGACAACAGTCCATAAAAAATGCAAAATGCATAATATATGAAGTTCTAAACTTATTTAATGTATATGCTAGACAGTCAGCCAGCCAAATTAATCAGCCATATCCTACACAACAGAGAATAACCAATAGATAGACGGGCAGGCACACAGACAAGCAGGTAGACCGAAAGAAAGACCATGAGCCAGCCAGTCATACAAACAGACATTCAGCCACAGAACCAGACAGGAAGCCACATACGTATACATATGCACCACTTATTGTGGGGTGTTAGGCAGTGCTGTAGATTAGGGGACAATGGTTGGGGTGGGGGGGTGGGGGTGATGAGGGTGGATGTGCCTGTGTCAGTCAGCAGAAGGCCTGGTAGCCCAAATGCATTGTGACAGGCCACGCCAGAGGAGAGCCAGGGAAACTAATGTTTTGTGATCCCCACAGAAGATGACAGAGTTTGGGAGACTTCTGACAGTATGCATAACAACCACAGACAGGAAAGGTCAAGGTCAAATGGCATCCACGGTAAGGAAATGGCTGAGTGTCACGCAACTGTTCGGACTCATGTTCTTTTATGTTCATTTTTATATATTTAAGTACTAACCATTAGCTTGACAGTGATTATATATTTATGGTTTTATATAATATCTTATTATGTTTTCTTGCTGTAATCTCAGATGTCTTCAAAACAATTTTGAAATGTCCCAATAGCCTAATATATTCTGTCTCAAATGACAAACATAGTTCAACATTACAGTATGAATCCTAAACTAAGTGTAATTCACTATGCTTTATGATTCAACAATGGGTCTGAACTGCTGGTTAGGATGCTCTGAGGACCAGTTTAGTATACTTCCTTAGGGAGTATGCTTTGTTGCCAAAGGCTGGTTAAGAGGCAGCATAGGATATTGCCTGCCATGCTGAATGTATGCACCTCCTCCATCATTCCCTAAGCTCTTTACTATGACCATTAGGGAGATTCTAATTTCACTCAGAGCAATGACAGGTGAAATGGAGCACAAAATCCCACAGCCTGTGAAGGGCCTCTCCTCAACATATCCTCAGCCCTACACTCTGTGTCCCTCTCTCTCTATTTAATTATTGTTGTCTGAACCTCATCTCTCTCTTGCACTCTCTATAGTTCTACTCAAATGCTACAAGACCTTGAGTGGATTGGCCTTTCAAAGCTTGTGAACACATTTCTATCCTTGACTACAGGGGTTTTTAATATAAAAGGTAATGGATATTCCTTAGGATTTAAGTCTGTTGAATGAAATACAGTTTGAATGTCCTTTGCTAGAGGTTACATTCCACTTCTGACAGTGAGGCTCTGCTTCTAACTCCACCATATGGATCCTCCCTTTAAAGACGTTCTGCCGAGAGCCAAGGGAGTGATTAGCTGCAGTCGTTCACAGTTAATGCACACATGCGACTACAAACACTCATGACTTCACACCCACTGCATCATGGTTGCATAAACTTTTACGTAGCCGCGCAAATATTATTTTGGCATGCATTCACAATGAGCACAATAAAGGAAGCTGACCAACACATGCAATTTGAAACATCTGTTTGATTTTTTAAAGAAATGCCTCAAACAGAATGCACTGCAAAGTGATGCATGAAAATGTTGAAATTAGATGTATTTCTTCCTCACCAAACTTCCAATTGACATAGTGGGCGTCACACATTTGGAGAGCGGATCACACAGACGTTGAATAAAGGTGGCCTTAACGAGCACAGGCCTGACGTCTCCTGGCATACGGTGGAACTGCTTGCTCGCCAGTTTTCAGAATTGTTATGTGGTGTTGGAGTTTTTAACCCCCACTTTTTTCCCTCGCTTTTTCTTTTATTCTCTTTCTCCGCTTTCTGGCACCAGAAATTCACACCTTTATGCTAACCAGTCCTAACAGCTTCGTAGTTTGTTAAAAAATCCCCCGCAGTCAAGCATAATGAAATTGAATTATTGTCTTTGACCATAGGGGTATTGGAGTCACCATTACAGTCACTCTCTAATGAGAGAGCCCAATCTGCATTCATTATGATTATGAAGTTACATACTGTATCAAACATAGCAGGGTTGTACGGAGCCCCTAAGGGAACAAGCACTACAAACTTTTATGTGCTCACGCGAAACTTTCATGTGCTCACACAAAACTTTCATGTGCTCACGCGAAACCTTCATTTGCTGAATTTTTTTTAAAGTTTAGTTTCATGTGCTCACGCGAAACTTTCATGTGCGCACGCAAAACTTTCATTTGCGCACGCGAAACTTTCATGTGCGCACGCGAAACTTTCATGTGCGCATGCGAAACTTTCATGTGCGCACATGAACGTTTTGCGTAAGCACAAGAAACTAAACTTTTTTTTAAATTCAGCACATGAATGTTTCGCGTGAGCACATGAATGTTTTGCGTGAGCACATGAAAGTTTCGCGTGAGCACATGAAAGTTTCGCGTGAACACATGAAAGTTTCGCGTGAGCACATGAAAGTTTCGCGTGAGCACATGAAAGTTTCGCGTGAGCACATGAAAGTTTCGCGTGAGCACATGAAACTAAACTTTCAAAAAAAATCAGCACATGAAGGTTTCGCGTGAGCACATGAAGGTTTCGTGTGAGCACATGAAAGTTTCGCGTGAACACATGAAAATTTTGCGTGAGCACATGAAACTAAACTTTTTTTTAAATTCAGCACATGAAGGTTTTGCGTGAGCACATGAAAGTTTTGCATGAGCACATGAAAGTTTCGCGTGAGCACATGAAAGTTTCGCGTGAGCACATGAAACTTTAAAAAAAATTAAGCACATGAAGGTTTCGCGTGAGCACATGAAGGTTTCGTGTGAGCACATGAAAGTTTCTTGTGAGCACATGAAAGTTTTGCGTGAGCACATGAAACTAAATTTTTGATTTTTTATATATATATTTGCATTTTATTTGCCAACCGTATATCTCAGAATTCCTCCCAAATTACATTCTCAGGAAACTATTCTGAAAACCTGACTTACATTATATGCCAACATATTAAGTTTTTTTACATTTGAACTGCACGTTTGGTTATTAGGCTAAATTTGTAATTCTATTACGTTGTCCCTGTACATTTCGTTTAGCGGATTTATGCGAGAACATTCCACACATTCCATAGCGTTCAAAATTATATTGCAACCTTCACAGTTAAGGTTAGGCATGATGTTACTATCAGTTAAGGTTTGATATGACGTTACTGAGGTTAAGGTTAGGATTAAGGTTAGGGTTAACATGACAAAAAAGCAACAATCGTCTGTGTGCATGACGCATGCAATGTAGAACAAAACACACACAAAGTGCCGGTCTGGATTTGAACTCGCAAACACAGGCATGCAAGTCGCGGATTTATATGCCCGTCCACCATCCCCGGCCTCCACCAAAGCAAAAACTAGGCTATTTACATTTTACGTCATGATTTTCATATGTTCACATTTTAAGTTATTCAAGTGTTCAATTTAGTTCCCTACAAACGTAATTGACCCTCTCATACGTTCATATTTCACATTTCGGTTTTACAAAATAGTTCCCTCAGAATGTATTTCATGGAATTAGGGCTGTTTATTTAACCAGGTAGACACATTGGGACCTAGGACTCATTCAGAAGTGTGATCTGGGAACACAGCCATAAATAAATGGCACACAAACATACACAACATGCAAAATACATAGACATACACATTGAGTTAAAACAAACACATTCATCAATATAAAGATACTTAGGCCAGTACGACAAACCGACCCTTGGGCACTAAGGCTTCCTAACGAAATACCGAATGGATGCCATTCCAAATATGAGATGACAGGTGCCTAGTTAAGAACCTGTGTGGCTTCCTGTGTGAGGAGATGTCATAGTCTAAGAATGTTTTATATCATGAATGTGCATGAGTAATTCACTGCCTTGATGTTAGAAGAGTTCAAGTTTTTATTGTTACATCCACAGAAACAGATGTAAGTGCATGTACAGTAAAAATCATGTGCCATGGCTCCAGCAATGCATTAGTAGTAAAAAAAATGTTAGAAACAAAAGAAACATTTATATTACTGTAGTAAACAATAAGCTATAAAAGTAAGAGATTGAACCAGTTATATACAGGTCTGTACATGTAAACAGTTTGCTCAAGGTGTGATTGTGTTTTGAGGTGTACAACAGTCCCTAGTGAACAGTGGGTGCATGAGGAAAAACTAACCTAATATAATACAGGTCTATAAATGTGAACAGTTGCACAACACAGTAATACTGGGATGGGCAAGGTGCAATGGGATTGTCCATAATGACGTTTATAACAGTCCATAGTGTCCCAGGGCACATAAAAAAAGCTGGAACAAATTAGTATTTTTTAAACTGGAAGTTGGAAAAGTGGCAGAAAATGTTGGAAAAAATGTAAGTTACTTTTCTTCAGAAGGGTTTTAACATGGCAGTTTGTAAATCAGTATGAGTAATACCTGTAAACAGGGAGTGATGTACAATAGCTTACACAACAGCAAAGGACAGGATCAAGATGGTAGATAAGCCTCAAGATGTGATACTACTTTCCCTGAGCTTGTTAATGTCAACTATGAAATGGAGACCATTTTGTCTTTGCAAAGTGGACATAAATACTTATAATGAATATTCTGATAATATTTATGATATTCAGCCTAATTTACTGTAGGTATATTATCTCTCAAAAGCTTTTAAGCTGTCCTAATCCATCAGGGTGGTAAGAGGTGACACTTTGTATTAATGTGGCTGTATTGGACTAGTATATCACTATAAGAAGTCAGGCCAGAACTCTGTTTGCCTCTGTGATTTGGGTGCAGTCACTCCAATTTATAGAAGGCTGGGAGCTCCCAAAACAGAAGTTCTAATCAAATGTAGCCTGCTTTGAATTGCAGCAGTCTATACACCAGTTGTTCAAACAAAAAAAGTCTACTGAATTTATAATTTTTAGTAGAAGTGTCGACCTAAGCAATGTGATGTTTCCCTTGTGCCTCTCTTGTCACACCTGAGACTCAATGTGAGGAGTAGAACAGGCAGTGTTTGTGGGCTGACCCGCTGAAGCTGACAATTTACCCTTGCCTCTCTGATCAAGCGGTGGAAAGTGGTAGGTGTGTTGCCTCCCACCGACTGCACATCAGCTAACTTACAATATTTTGTAATCAAATACTTAAAAAATTCTGGAAGTTTCCTTCAACAGGCTGACATGCTGGATTAGAATCTTTATTGTGTCTTGCTGTCAGTGAATTGTTCCCTACTTACAGTGCATCCGGAAGGTATTCACAGCGCTTCACTTTTTCTACATTTTGTTATGTCACACACTTGTTCCGAAATGAATTAAATTCATTATTGCCTACAAAATTCTACAAACAATACCCCATAATGACAATGTGAAAGAAGTGTGTATGAAATCTTAGCAAATTTATAAAAAATAGGTTTGTTGTCCTGTTGGAAGATAAACCTTCACCACAGTCTGAGGTCCAGAGTGCTCTGGAGCAGGTTTTCAGCAAGGATGTCTCTGTACATTAATCTTTCACCAAAACTGAAGCGCTATGAGTACTTTGCAGATGAACTTGTATACATTTTGCCTTTAAATAGATTATCTTTAAGTATTGTTGTGTGTTTAATGTGAATCTGTGTGTCGTTTGTGCACTGTGATGCTTTCTCTTGGCCAGGAAGCCATTGCAAATGAGATTCAGCTCTTAACTGGCTTAGCGAAATAAAAAGTAAATATAATAAATCAACACTGCAGTAACAGTTCCAAAAATGATTCCCCAGCAGAAGACTGACAAGCTAGCTCAATCATGTCCAAAATTTCCAGCACCTGTGCACTTTTCTTCCCTGTTCCATGTCCCTTATCAACTGGGCCATCTGTCCCACAAAAGTGAATAGGTATACACTCAGCAAATCCAACCTCCACCAAAATATACAGTAGTTACAAAATGCTGCACTCAAACTCAGCTGATCTACTTGCATCTACAGTACATGTACAGTAGATATAGTATTCTGAAACTGTAAATGCATACATCAATGTTTAATCTACTGTATAGAGAAATGAAGCGTGGTTGAATAAATAAGAAAAGGGAGCAGCACATGGAAGGAATACTTTGCTTGGGATGTGGTCTCTTCTCTGTATTATCAAAAACACTCTCTATGAAAGGCATCTCCAACCCTGGTCCTAGAGAGCTACTGTCCTGACTGGTTTCACCAGATTCTGCTAATTAGCTAGATGATGAGCCAAATTAGAATATAGTATTATTTGCTGTTGAAGTGATGATTTGTTTTATGTTTGAAATGGTAGAAATTGATGGTGAAAGTTACTCTTAAATTCATCCACTGCATTTCCTTCCACTATCCTCCAACCTGGTTTTCTGGGACCTCTTTAACCTTTCAAGACAAGGTGGCCTAGCAGGAAGCCCCTAGACATTTCTGGAACATGCCAGCACATACTTTTTGCAGATTGCAACACAATAGGTTATGGTGTTATGAACATACTGTAAACTTACACCAAGATAGAAATGTTGCCGATGGAGCTACACAACTGAAACTAATTATATAGCTCAAAGCTCAAAGACCTTTTGAGGGGCACATGTCGAAAATGAAAAAGGGCACCCCCTCCTTTATATATATATATATATATATATATACATACTCACTATTATTAACAGCCATAATAATATAGATAATATAGATATACAGGGTTTCAGGGCATCTTTCAACCTAATTATAACAGCAACCTTCTGTGTGCCATGTGCTTGAAGACGTTTATGACTGTGATCCACTGGTCTCTTATTCACTACACTTTCCCTAAAATAAGCCAGCAATGAAAAACATATATATAGTGTGAAAAGTATAGTTGCAGTGAAAAGCATATTAGAATGATTTCTGAATGATCACGTGACACTGACGAGTACTGAACTGGAGCAATGCTTACCATCCAAAAACTTTTGACTGACAGTGTAGGATTTATGTATTTCACATTTTATATATATAGAATCAGATCACTGTAAAAACTGTATATTTTATCATGCAGAATGTAATATATATATATATATTACATTCTGCATGATAAAATATAAAGTTTTTACAGTGATCTGATTCTGTAATGTCTTTTTACTACTACATTACTGTAGTACATTTATAGGGTGAAGTCAGCAAAAATGGGCAACGTTTTGGTAAAGGGCTTATAATACCATCAAATAAGCTATGCATGAGATCTAATGTAATTTTTCTGCCCTGCCTGCCTAGAAAACTAGACCAATCAAAACTCTTGTTACAAGTCCAGTGTTGAAGCAACAATGCAAGATCAGTTATTGTGATTTGCTGTAAAGATATTAAGAGATATGATGCTACAACTATATTGGCCCATTTTACCGGATGGCCCAATTTAGCTGACTTCACCCTATATGTGAAGACAAGCCGAGAGTACAGAATACTATACCGTAAATAGACAAATTAGCTAGACTAGATAGCTAATATGTGCATATTAACAGCCTTGAATTAACCATTATTTAATATTATTACCATAACATGATTAAACGTTAATAAATTAGCGTATCAGCAATCACAAATCAAAAAAGAAATTTCTTAGTTATGTTACCTATTAGTGGTGCAACGGATCATCATTGATCCGTGATCCGTTCGGATCAATATCTTCGGTTCGGGACACACGTGATCCGCGGATTGATTACTGAAATAAAAAAGTTTTGCGCATGTTCAGTCCGCTCACAGCATGGTCATGGCGAGCGGAGGAACGGAGGAGCTTGGTCGTCCCGCGTCATTTAAATCCCCTGTATGGGA
>JACXGM010006434.1:0-32799 GCA_016801145.1 Umbra pygmaea | reverse complement strand
TATAGCTAAAACCAGCAGCAAAACTCCAGGACATAACTATAGCTAAAACCAGCAGCAAAACTCCAGGACATAACTATAGCTAAAACCAGCAGCAAAACTCCAGGACATAACTATAGCTAAAACCAGCAGCAAAACTCCAGGACCTTACTATAGCTAAAACCAGCAGCAAAACTCCAGGACCTTACTATAGCTAAAACCAGCAGCAAAACTCCAGGACATAACTAGAGATATATCCAGTAGCAGAAACTACAGGACATTCCTAGAGCTAAATCCAGTAGCAAAAACAACAGGACATTACTAGAGATAAATCCAGTAGCAAAAACTACAGGACATTACTAGAGTTAAATCCAGTAGCAAAAACGACAGGCATACTGTACATAAACTACAGTAGAGGTAAATCCAGCAGCAAAAACAACAGGACATTACTAGAGATAAATCCAGTAGCAAAAACTACAGGAGATTACTAGAGTTAAATCCAGTGGCAAAAACTACAGGACATTCCTAGAGCTAAATCCAGTAGCAAAAACAACAGGACATTCCTAGAGCTAAATCCAGTAGCAAAAACAACAGGACATATCTAGAGATAAATCCAGTAGCAAAAACGACCGGACATACTGTACATTAACTACAGTAGAGATAAATCCAGCAGCAAAAACGATAGGACATACATTAACTAGAGATAGATCCAGTAGCAACCACTACAGGACACCACTTGAAATTTGTTTCCCCAACAGAAAAACCTCCATCTTACAGAAAGAACTCACCAAAGAGCCAGTCGGGAAAAACAACAATGCACATACACATAATACACAAAAAGTATGTGGACACATGTCCATCACAACCATATGAGCTTGTTGATCATCCCATTCCAAAACCATGGGCATTAATATGGTGCCCCCCCCCCCATTGCAACTATACAATAAGTGGGAATCTGGGAATTTGTTTGGAGTGTCTTAGTGGGAATTTGTGCCCATTCAGCCAAAGGAGTATTTGTGAGGTCAGGCACTGATGCTGGACAAGAAGCCCTGGCCCACCATTGCTGTTCCATTTCATCCCAAAGGTGTTCAATGGGGTTGAGGCCAGGACTATATGTGGGCCACTTGAGTTCCTCCACACTAACTTTTCTAACCATATCTTTATTGATCCCTCTTTGTGCAAAGGGGCACAGTCATGCTGAAACAGGAAAACAGGAAACGGCCTTCCATAAACTGATGCCACAAGGTCGAAAGCACCCAATTACCGTATCTAAAATGTAATTGTATCCTGTAGCATCAAGTTGAACCTTCACTGGAACTGTGGGACATCGCCCAAACCCCAGACCATTATCTCTACTACTTTGTAGGGGTGTTCAAATACTTTTGGCAAGTGTATATACAGTCTTGTGCATAAGTCTTAGGATTGTAAAAAAATAAAGATACTTTCAAAATTAATTACAGGGAAAGTTTCCAAATATTAAAAAAACACTAAAAAGAACAATAAACAACAAAAAATAACTAATAAACAATAAAAAAGTCACACGTGCCACGCCCTCACCTTTTAGTTTGATTGTCCTTCACCCAGTTTAATTCCTTCTTGATGTTTGGTTCTACTGACACAATGACTAAATTTGTGTAAAAAATATATATAGGGTGCCTAAGACTTTTGCACAGTACTGTATACTGTTTAAAATCTGTTAAGTGATTGAAATATAAATGTAAATGTGATATTAGCAACATCGTAATATTTTCTTTATTTTCATTTATACACTATTTAGAAAAGAAACCACATAGAATTAATAAATACAAATTTAAAAAGCAAGTTGTTTTGCAAACCGATCACCTTTGTTAGGACAGCTAGATACACTGTCTTTCGTTGTCTTTATTTTTATGTTTTTACATTGTCCGTTATGATTAAGGATTTTGTAGAGTTGCAAATCATTCCCAAAGTTGACAGTTTATCTCCCATTAGTAAGATTTTAAGTTAGGTTTCCCGTGGAAAGACTTCAGCCTCGCCATACTGTCTGAAATGCAAGCTTGCATTGAAACACTAGACAAATATTATTCTAGCAATCTGAGGCATCAAATAATTTGTGACAACGTGTTTAAGAAAAATTAATATGAATGTAATTGGTTCAAACATTTACCACTCACACCAACAAGACAACTTGACATAATTAGCAGAAGCTAGTTATTTACAAATGCACTACAGTAGCTAACAATAGTTTAATATCATACATGTCTGTTATGTCAACAGCTCCAGTATACTTATAAATTGTATTTGACATAAACCTTGTTAAAGACAATCCCCATGAGGTTTGCACAATACAGACCTAATTGGTCTTGTTGAATTTTTCCCACTAACCCTGCCACGTCAGCAGCTCCACAACCCCTTCCTCGACAGATGTGGGATGCTAACGTTAGCTATAGCTTCATCAACACTATTTTCCACAAAATATTTTTTAATTTCTTCAAATAATAAAAAGATTTGATGTGCGTGTTTTCCATCCTCGTCATCGCCTACAACAAACACATGGTTCATCAAACTGCGCTGTTTGGACCATATTAAGGCTTTTTCTGTACTGCTACAGTACACTCATATCCACATGGCTTTTGACTGCAAACTCAACGTTTCAGACAGTATTGCGAGGCCAGGGAGACCGTCCTTGCTTATTACTTTCCTGATTATGTAAATCCACAAACTAGGATTTCAGGAAAACTTTGGAATTTGGGGAATCAATGGGAATGATTCACCTGAAGCAGACTGGCTCACGAACTGCAATGGAAACACAGACAATTTACTGGCATGCAGGTGCTCAACTGTCCCCATTTATATTAGACATACTGTATCTTTTTACAAATATGATGTTATATGTCACCCAGAGACATCAAAGTTCTGTGCCAAACTGGTTGTCATACTGTAATTGTATAACTACAATGGTTAAATGATGCTATTTTGACATTCTAATGGGACCATGTTGCTCTCAGACACAAAGAGAATGGATTGGCACAGAGTTAAGACGACAAACATCTATAAACATCTGGATAATCTATATACACAAACAATAAATAATAAACAATAAAACAAAAGAAATGTTCAATCTGACATGGGTTCCTTCTGTACAGTATGTCCACAGGATCGATGTAGCCAACGTAACTTCAGTGTGATTCTTTTAGTAAACTCTCTTCGTGGTAAATATCAAGGTATTTCCAGCATCTTCAGCGAAAACACCATTACAAAGTATCGACATGGGGGAAGTTCACCAACAGTAGATCATTGCACCAATTACAGTGTAAAACAAACACACAAGATCACCCAATAGTTGACACATTTTATCTGCTGCAGTTGGGTTGTGATGTCATTGTTTGATTGCTGAAATTCAATGTTCTTCTTTTGTCTTTGTTGGGTTCTGTGTTATCTTTGACATATTAAAATAAGGCAGGAAGTTGCAGAGACCTTTGAACGTCCCAGCAGTGGTCAAGTGAGCAAATCAATATCCAAAGACCTCCTTCGCATTTCTTTGTCCTGTATGTAGGGGTTGGTGAGCAATTTGTTATACAGAACTGAAAAGTAACCTACAAATGGGATAAGAATGCAGAGGAAAATAAAAGCTTACAGTACATAATAGGTCGCATGTCCAAACAACACTGTCTGCCTTCTTTTTCAAATTGTTTTTTGTATATGAAATCACCCAGACCTACAGAAAGACAAGAGGGAAACGGAGCATCGTAGGAACCAGGCTCGACTCAGGCTATACCCTGAGGACGGCCCAAGGATGGAGAGGTGTTTACCAGGTCTGGACCAAGGCTAAGACCGTCACCTAAGGCCCAAGTTAGGGGCCCCTACACTCCTAGTGTTAAGCAGGTCTGAAAAAATCTGTGCAAGACCAACATGGGTAGAAAGATAGGGAGAAGCAGGGCAATATGAGGCCAGACACGGGCTGTAAACTCAAGCTTGACCAGGCTGGCAGGACCAGGTGATGTGGATCCAGACTAAAATCTAGGAAAGGCCCAAGACTCCACTGTACTTCCACTGGGCCGGAGCAGATCTGAGATCAGTGCTATCTCATTTCTAACTCAGTCAGGCAGTCCAGATACTCCAAGGCCAGGTCGTAGCAGAACCGGTACTGCTCCTGTCGACAACAAAACACAGGTGTCAATATCAACAAGGACATCGGTCACAAGAGGCCAGGGTCCCATTTACATTCAGGTAAAAGTTTGAAAAAGATGGCATTGTGAATTTACGGTCATTTTTTGATTTACTCATTTGGTATTGTTATGTTTTCTCCCTGATCAACATTTGGTCCGTGACACAGAATAATGCAATTAGTGGGTAAGAAGCAGAAACAATTTGAGAACCCCTAACTCTAGACAAGCCAATTAGATCTGTGTAGTGAAGTCTTCCATGACCACACAATCAGACCGAGCATTTCAAGGCTCAAATGAGCCTCTGGGAAATAAAGTATAAAATGTATTTTGGGGAGTTATCTTTGGAAATATATATTTTTTTTAATGTAAAGCTTTTCCTGGTTTAAGAAGATATCATTACTTACCATGGTCTCCACCATGTTGGGCTTGGAGTTGCGTAGTGTCTTGGCAGCGTAGAAGACATCCACCAGGCTGTGATGGCGAATCATCTCCAGTATCATGGTACAAGCACAGAACGTCCCGCTCCTACCGCCACCATTACTATTACCACACAGGCACAAACAGAGAACGGTGGATCAATGCTTTTGTGTTTTAAAGATAGACAGTTATTGGCAATTGCCAAATACAGCAGCATAGCGCCCTGTATTCCACTGCTGGTCTGCTTCTAAAGCTAAGCAGGGTGGGGCCTGTTTGGTCCCTGGATGGGAAACTAATGCTGCTGGATGTGGGGTTGAAAGGCCAGTAGGGGGTACTCTTCCCTCTGGTCTAAAGATCATTCCCAATGCCCCATGGCAGTGATGGGGACATCTGCCCTGCGTAAAGTGCCGTCTCTCGAATGGAACATGAAATGGGTGTCCTGGCTCACTAAAGACACCACGGCACTATTTGTAAGAGTAGGGGCGTTAACCCTGGTGTCCTGGACTCATTTCCAATCTGGCTTTACTACCATCATGACAATCTAATCATTCCCAGCTTTCAATTGGCTCATTCACCACCCCCCACTTCTCCCCAGGCTGTTGCTGTAAATGAGAATATGTTCTCTTTCAACTTGCCTGTTAAAATAAAGGTAATAAAACGAGCTAACAATTGGAAAAAATGCATCTTCTGGCGATTGCCTAAGGAGCATATGATGCAAAAATATGTCAGCAAACCAATCCAGGGTGTTTGGTACAGAAAGAGATGAAGGCAGACAAACACATGGAGACAAAAACACAAACATCCGTGTGAATCACATCTCTAGGATGCATGGTGAAGACGGGGGTCTGACGCTTTTAGGGGGAATGCTGAAGAGGTTGAGAGTCAGATCAAGAAGACTGTCAGAAAAAGGGCCACGCGGAGAACTTTGAAGACTCGCGGACTAGCATCTGAGGAATGCTCATTAAGTCCAAAAACGAGGAAAGCAGATCATATACAGGGTTGTGTCACAAATGCAACCCCGTTCTCTAAGTAGAGCACTCATTTGTACTGAGCCCATCGAACCAATAAGGCTCTGGTCAGAAATTGTGCACTATATATGGATTAGGATGCCGTTCTGGACTCTGGAATAGTGTAACAACCCAAGAGACCACTCCTGGCTGGAAAGTGATATGTGGTCTAGTTGAAATGTGGGAGAGGCAAGGGAACTAATGCCTAAAGCGTATCTCTTTTATAGTAATTAGAAAAAGTGTTCTGGTAAATAGGAGGAGTAAACTTGGGACTTGACGCTTTATCCGGCCTCCCTGGTTCAAAGACGTATTTTGTGATTGATGAACTACTGAATGGGACTGGTAGGGGAGAAATAACAGAACTACAGTAGCTAGGTGTGACCTCAGATAAACGTCCCACATAATGTCTGTCATCCACTCACTGTGGAGTATAATCAGAAGAGCCAACAGCCGACGAAGCAGGTTTTTACATTGTTAAGAGCCCCTGTGGCCTGAAAATCTAATCTGACTGGTTCACAGCAGTAAACCTTTTCGCCAATTATCTCAAAATTTGTGCCCGATTACACGCATTGCATGTTTAAGCTGGGTTCTATGTCTCATCCTATCCGGAAAGTCATCCCTTCTGTAAAGGAAGATTGATGATTGATGTGATGTGTGTGGAAAACGGCGGACACGGGTGCACTCACAGACAGTGAACGACGGTGCGTCCCTCTCCACATTCCCTCTGCCAGTTATGGACTTGGCCCAGGAGACTGAGGAAAGCCTTCTTAGAGTCTGGGACGTCACGGTATGGTGACCACCGCAGGAACTGGAAGTGACGAACTACTAACTGGCCTTCCTGGAGCTGTAGGACATGGATGGAGGAAAAGACTTGATCATAAATTCAAACTATACACAAAACGTTACCTTTAATTGATGTAAAATTGTTCCATATTAAAAAAATAATAATACAATTATAATATTTTTTATACTTTCACTGAATTTTTCTCGCGAAATTCGAGATATCCAATTTGTGATCAAGACTTTGTTTCTCCAAGCGGTCTAGTTCCAGTCGATGATGAGATATCTTCCAAAGCAAATTTGATGTTGTTCTAGTTCTTATCACCGAAGTCTCTTAGCCAGAAACATCACATGCCGCACAGACCACAATTTCTTCTACCTCGATGAATCTCACAGGTGCACAATGCCTCACGAGGCGTCGCTACAGTGCAACGAAGCAAGGCAACACAATACATTACTATACCCAGACCCCTTTAACAAACCCATGAGCGAGACTTGAACTCTGATTTTGTATTTACACAGCCAAATGAGGAAATTACTTCACCAATGTGACTTTCAGCACCAAACCAAGAAATATTGAATTTAGAAAGAATATTCTTATACGTGTGTCACAATTATTGGCACCCCTAGGAATTATTTTAACCAAATCTAATAGATGTATACTATATCAACTATATAAAAAACATATGTGGACACCTAACCATCATACCTACATGTACAGTATATGAGCTTATCGGACCTCCCATTCCAAAACTATGGGTATTAATATGGAGTTGCCCCCCATTTGCTGCAATAACAGCCCCACTCTTCTGGGAAGGCTTTTCACAAGATCTTGGAGTGTGTCTGTTGGCATTTGTGCCCATTTAGCCAAAAGAACATCTGTGAAGTCTGGCACAACTGTTGTATAGAAAGCCTGGTTCAAAATGGGGTTGGGGTCAGGTCTCTGTGCAGAAAACCTTGTCTTTATGAACCACGCTTTGTGCACAGGGACACAGTCATTTTGGAACAGGAAAGGGGCTTCCCCAATTTTTTCAAATGTCTTTGTGTCCTGTAGCATTAAGATGACCCCTTACTGGAACTAAAGGTACACAAACAAAGGGTGAACAAAAATAACATGGGTTACTTTTAATAGCACATTATACTGTACTATATGCAAATAAGAATAAATATAATTTTATAAGAATAAATCCCATCTGAAGCACTTTAAAAAAAAAACAACTTGAGAAAGATTGTTGTCCGCTCCAGGCTTTTAGCCGCATCATTCCCCCTCCCACTGTGCAGTACAAAGCTAAAGAGTGGCTGCCGTCTCCTGGGGCCAGCAAATACTCCTACGGCTCCCACTGACTCCCTTCCCTCTGTCTGGATGTTCTAGTGTGTTCTACAGTAAATACCTTGGGAACATGCGTGTCATCCTCCCTGCCTGTTGCTGTTGCTGGGCAGCTCTGTGTTTGATCAGTAGAGTCCTGTGAAGAGGCAGGGGGGATCGTTTCTGACAGCTGCACCCACCTCCCCTAAGCGGGGGGAGACTAGGGGTGACACTGAGAGGGACAAGGCTTTGATGGGGGTGACAGCGCGGCTGACAGGAGGGTGAGGCGGGGTAGGCGCGAGGGGGAGGCAATGCAGGGCGAGGGACGCCACCTGACAGGAAGGCGGAGATGGAGGCAAGGGGAGGGCGAGGCAGGACGCTCCCTGACAGCAGGCCAGGTAGGAGAAGTACAGAGAGCAAGGCAGCGGGGTGAGTTGACAGCAAGGGGAGCAAGATGGAGGCCTTGGCAGGAAGGAGAGTTGACAGGGGTGGCGACGAGGAGGGAGAGGTTGGGAGACCCGGGGAGGCTAGCTGACAAGAAGAGCTGTTTTGCTAGAGGATGCTAGAGGTTGCTAGAGGAGAAAGGCTAGCAACTGGGTGCTGATAGTTGGATCACACACATATACTCATTTCTCCAACAAAGAGCTTGGTACAAGGAACGGCCTATCAAGATTTTATAAGCATGAAAAGGAATATATTTATAATTACGATGTCAAAAAGGCATTTCAAGTAATTTACAATAATTGTAAAGTGTACATTAACTAATGCCTCTGTCATCTGCCATGTTCAGTAGACAGACAAAAGCAAAGATAAACTGGGTAATTACAGTAGGCTTCCTAATACACTTAAAGAGACACTGATGGAACAATAGGTTTAAATAAATATATATTACTTTTTTATACATAAAACTGGCCAACCTTCTGTGTGAGCGATTGTAGTAACCTTAAAATGTTGCATTATTATTTGTATTACACTTGTTTGACAGGAACAATGCAGCATTGATCAACATTTCTGTCCAAGGCCAATTTCGCTAGAAGACTCCATTTCAAACAGTCTGTCAGAGCACAAAAATAGATTTTGAAAGGTACTCTAACATTCACCTACTGCAACCTACCCGCATGACGTTCTGAACCCGGAACAGACGAATAATAATGTCATCATCCGCGGTCACCGACAGAAGCTCCACTGTAATTGGTCCAAACTGCTGGATGCCAGGTTCTGGCCAGTACTGCAGACACGGCTGAAGGAGAGGAAATAGGGAGAAATAAAGAGACAAAGAGAGAGATTGATTAAACCCTATGGATGTGGAAATTCGGTCAGGGCAGGTACATGGTGGTACAGTCAATTACATGGTACAGGAGTATAACAGTTAGTCCAAAACACAATGTTTATCCACCACACTGCAACACTGCCAATTAGGCTAGGTCTCAATGTGTCCCCCCTGGTTAAAGAAATACAAAAAAGAATAGGCTAAATGAGCAGAAAACACCACCCGTTTCATAACACCACAGACGCACACACACAATGTGGGTTTAATGACTTTCCTGGACTTACTTTTGTTCTCATACAAATACATATTTAGGTGAATTTCAGAAATGGTAGTAAAATTGAAAACCAAGACGCACACAAGTGCACAAAGCCCACTTCACTCTCCGTAGCGATTCACGTTTGGAATATTCATCAATCTAAATCATTAAAATCAGACCATTATGAATAAATGGAGTGTGGTCTGGGGCAAAAGCTTGGTAATGCCTCTGGGAGAAACCGGGAGTTATTCTGGGGAGGACAGCACACCGAACCAAGGCCTTTTGTCCAAACCAAGTTGTAGCTGCTTCAAAGATGACAAGGGGGAATTCAATGTTAACATGCTAACAGTGTTAGCTGTGACAGCCTGGGGGAGGAGCAGGGCAGAATGGAGAGATAGAAGGGAAAGAGAACGGCATACAGACAGGAAGGTGTGGAGACATGGGGAGTGTTTACATGCTAACAGTGTTAGCTGTGACAGCCAGGGAGAGGCTGGAGGCTCAGGGGAGGAAGGAAGTAGAGATAATGCTCTTTTACGTTGACAGAGGGGCATTACCGAGGTGACAGAGGGGCATTAACGAGGTGACGGAGGGGCATTAACGAGGTGACAGAGGGATAAATATTTATATTCGGAGACAGGTAGAACTGATGACTAGACCGTTAATCTACTAAGAGAGACCAAAGAGGTGGAGAGAGTGATGGGAGGACTGGTGGAGGGTGAGAGGGATGGGGGAGAGGTGTGGAGAACAAATAAGGCAAGGGAAGAGAAGGACAGGCAGGGAGAGAGTGACATGAGAGAGAGAGAATAGACAGAGCCTAGGAGAGAAAGATGGAGAGAGAGGGAGAGAGAGAAGCAGAAGAAAATAGAAAAAAAGAGTAAAAGAGACAGAAGGACAGAGGCGGGGAGAAAGAGACAGGAGAATGTTGAGGAGAAAGAGACAGGAGAACGTTGAGAAAGAGTAGAGAAGAAATAGAGGAGAAATAGAGAAGAACGTTGAGGAGAAAGGGAGAGGAGAACATTGAGGAGAAAGAGAGAGGAGACTGTTGAGGAGAAAGAGACAGGGGAAGTTGAGGAGAGAGAGAGAACATTGAGGAAAAAAGAGAGGATAATGATGAGAAGAGACTGGTGAATGTTGAGGAGAAAGAGAAAGGAGAACACTGAGGAGTTTAGAGAGGAGGAGTTTGAGGAGAAAGAGAGAGAAGAACGTTGAGGAGAAAGGAGAACATTCAGAAGAATGAGAAAAGACAAGAAAACTACAGAGAGAAGGCCATTTAAGTAGGCCAGTGAATAAAACCAGAGAGTACTAAGGGGCACAGTGAGACAGTGAAGCCCAGCCAGGGGCTCTGCAGTCTGACAAAGTGACAGATGAATGTTAAGGATGTCACAGCCACAAATGGCTGATAACACAGCGATACGGACACGGTGATGCCTCAACAAGATGGCTGGAAATGATTCACCTTGGTAATGAACCTAAACAAAGACAAAATGGAGACACAGACATTCACTCCGTCAGCATATGACTGAATCGTCTCCCGCCACCCTCTTCCTTACCCCCTCACCTCCCCTCTTCTCACCCAGGCAGAGTTGGACTGGTTCAGCTGGTTGAGCATCACCACGGAGGTACATCCATAGTCATAGACCAGCCTCCAGAAGTCTGCTGTGGTTCCCGGCAGTGGGTGTGGCGTGACCACGAAGGCGGTGGGCCGGTGGAAGCTGTCGGTGAGCGCGGCGTTGATGTAGTTGTTGGCCTCTCCGACACCCTCGGTGGCGACCAGGAAGGCCAGGGCGCGATCGGGCGGCAGGACGTCCATGCTACGATTCTTCTCGCGGTTCCTAGGCAACAGGGACACACTGCACTCCTCCACATCTAGGTGAGGGGTAACGGAGTTCAACGTCTGGATGAGGAAGAAAAGGTAGAAGGGTGAACGGTTGATGTCGAAATGTGACAAACATTTGATACCCGAAGTATTCTGGAACATATTGAACACGGCGAGTGGGTGTTTGAGAGAGAGACGGAACGAGAGAGAAAAAGACAAAGATGAAAGAAAAAGCGGACAAGGGCAATGAAAATGTACGCAGCACAGGCTGTCTAACTGTCAATTTTTTGACAACTGCAAATATTTCACTGTCTAATCCTCACAACGCTGAAACTTTCAAATGCATTTGGCATCAGTCAAAAATACTGTATGAAAGGGCTTAATGGATAAAAACACATTTAATCGCAAACCACATGCATTATGAATAAGCACATTATGAGGCTTTGGGAAATGAAATTGGGAGAGAAATTAAACTGATTATTTAACTGTGTACTGTGTTGAATGGTAACTCCCTATTGGGGTCGAAAGCATGAATGGTGCATTATAATTACTGCTAACCTACAATTCATCAAGATTATATCTTGGAGATACGTCTTCAAATTATAATCAGAAACCTGCTTCACAAACGACATCCTATTCACTATTTAGTGCACTACCTTTGAACAGGGCTCATAGGACAGGTCTGAGACTAGGTTGGCATTTGGGATGCACACTAAATTTAGGATTCCAGTGAGGATATTTCATTTTCCATTTTAATAAAATAAGCATCATAAATGTATTTAACAGCTGCTCTGAAAGAGACAAGTAGCTGTAATTATGCATGGTAAAGGTCACTAATGATTTGTTTAAAAAGGAGGAAGATACATATCAGATGAACTAAGAATATCTCATACCAAAATATGAATGACTAAAAAATGGGATATGTCATCTCTAATGGACAATCTAAGATTGATGGGAATGATAAACAACATTTCTGGTGGTTTGGTGAGATCTAGTGTCTCTAAATGTACATCATTAGCATCGATACTATGCACACAATATCACAACTGTTTTCTATGAAATGGCAGGAAATTTTTTCTTGACTACATAAGATGTTGCGGGAAACAATCACTCTGACTCCTCCTTTCTAGAACACTGTTTCTGAAATTAAATGTTGTCCTGGTCTTACCTGGAACTCTTCTCTGAGCTGGGAGGTGTTGCTCTGCGAATCCACACGTAGCATCTCCTTATAGGTTATAGCAAATTCGTTGACTGGTATCGCAGTCTCTCCGCACAAACACGCCTCCAAGATGGCGTCATGGATGAACACATACTGCTCCTAAGAGACGCCAATGGAGAGAGTTAGGGAGAGAGATCGAGAACCTCATCTTGTTGAGTTTCGGTCAATCATTTCTAGCTTTTTGGGAGGGAAGTGCATGAATTCGGTTTCATTACTGCGGTTTATGTCGACTAATTATTAGAACAGTCAACCTTTATCAGTTCATCGGCCCTGGATGCAGGCGTTTTGTTTTCCGAATTGTTAACGGCCCAAAAAAGGAGCGAATGGTGGCAGGATGAAAGAATATACAACAAAGACACAAAAGTCCAAACGCCCAACCCTACCTATAAATAAGCCTATTCAATGCAATTAGTGGCTACATTTCTGTCAACGTTTCGCATTAACAAAGGATCTCGCTGACCTGAATTTAACAGGCTTAACAAGGACGCAGTCATTATTTGATCATCACATCAAAAAGTGTTTTTCTTGATTTCCTCTAATTTTAGCTGTTACTTGGGTAGAGTAAACAGGTTTCAAAGTGAGGTTTGAAGAATGCAACATCAGTGAGATAAGAAGGCGACGTCAGCATAGTACCGGGCTCTTTCAGCATACATAAAAAGGGAGTCTACAAAACTGTACGGTCATCAGTACTGTTACTCACACTAGCTTATATTATCTATCTCCGTTTACCCCACAGCATTTCAATGACTTCCTGATTCTTTCCTGGTTTATACCATGCTCACCCGAGGATATCGCTACGACTGATTAATAGTGATGGAGGTCAGTCTGGGGTTGTGAGAGAAGCCTGCGGGAGGCCAGCTCTATGGGAGAAGGCTTGTCTATCTGATACAGTGAATATTCTCTAACCTCTGTTTGTATCATGTTGATGCGTCTGGAGCAGAGCGTCTTGACACAGTTGTAGATGTCCACCACTCCCTCACACTCGGCCATGTCCAGCATGACATCCAGTACGATGTAGCAGCCTGTTCTGCCTGCTCCCATGCTAACACATACAGGGGAGAGGTCAGTGGTCAGAACACGCTGCCCTAAACATTCATATTTAAAGACACAGAGGCATCAAAGGCTACGGTCAGCCAGGTCAACAATTTGAACAAGAGAGCATTTATATGCTAAGTTGGAGAGTCCAGACACCTGCAGTGGACGACTACAGGTCCGGCGTCGGGAGGCGTCGAGGCTTTCACCCTACGCAGGAAGGCCAACAGACCAGTGGCGTGATACGGAACGCCGTGCTCCGGCCATGAGGTGAAGTGGAACTGACAGACCTCGTGCTTCGCTGGGTAGCCCCTCTATGAAGCACAAGACATAGTCAAATGAGTAACAATATCAGCGAGCAAAGACAGCTGCCGATGGCACACTGGCACATATATTAAGGCATCTGTATTTAAACGTGGGCGAATAACCTATACATATTTAATGATTCATTATTTGTCAGATATTAAGTGCCACGGTAAAGGCTGTGTTCTAGTAAACTGGCTGTTTGAAACATATAAACAAAACACTCTAGAGTTGGATGTGATCCCAGGGACCACTACGTATACAAAATGATCCATTATCTGTTAGGACAACCCAGAACACTTGCTCACCCGTTCCATAGCAAAGGTGCGAACAGTGTACTCGGCCAGCGTTTCCGTCTTCAGCAGAGTGATCTTGATGTCTCCGTAGAGTTCACTGTCCTCAGGCCAGTATTTACAGCACTTCATCTGAAGACACACAGGACACACCATATGGACATCATCCTGGGTCTACAGCCAGCGGTGGTTTTAGACAGCTTAACCGGCATTCAAGAGCAAAATCAATACAATCCAGGAGCTCTTGACAATCATCTATCTTTCCTGTTTTCAGCCAGACAAGTTCATTTCGACTGGTTCTTCCAAACTAGGTCTGTAGAGTTAGATAGCAAGTTGATTGCACATCTAGATCCTCTACAGAATCATTTTAAAGTGAAACCTACCCGGCCGACCTCCACCAGTTTAGTGATCATGACGATGCTAAAGCAGTTTTCCTGCCACACCATCCTCCAGAAGTCATAGATCATCTCCTGCTTGGGCCCTGGGTGAACAGTAACAGAGAGTGGTTGGAGGCAAATGTGAGTAGGAGGAGTTTGAGGAGAGGAGGGCGGAGGCAAATGAGAGGAGGACGAGGTGGAGGAGTGTGGAAGGAGTAGCAGAAAGGGTGAGAAGGTGGGAAGAGCGGAGGACACATTCAACCACGACGGAAATGAATCAGGATGTCAGTAAATTTAACCATGTCAGTGAATAGAATCGTAAGTCAGTGGATCGAATCGTAAGTCAGTGAATTGAACTCTAAGTCGGTAAATTCAATCGTACGTCAGTGAATTGATTCAGAAGTCAGTGGAAATAACAGAAATAACCATTGCAGGACGAATCTGTAGAATCAATGCCACAGACAGGAGTAACAGCGTGTCATTTTCTTTTAACTACGGCTCTTCTTTCTTTGCCGTCCCGGGTCTCATAGCATCTGCTGAAGGAAA
The DNA here is from genome assembly GCA_016801145.1 of Umbra pygmaea. Taxonomy (NCBI): domain Eukaryota; kingdom Metazoa; phylum Chordata; class Actinopteri; order Esociformes; family Umbridae; genus Umbra; species Umbra pygmaea. The sequence goes on along the minus strand of JACXGM010006434.1, from coordinate 18,053 downwards.
GCCATTTCAGTACACCCTCCAAATCACAGCTGCTGTGCAAACAAAAAAAGATATCGCCAACGTCTCTCTTTGGCGAGGCGCGACTCACATCTCACAGATCTCATCCCTGAGGGACGTGTTGCCAGTTACAGTGATTTTATTATCCTCTTTGCCTCTGGTCAAATTACTTTAGGCTGTATAATGTTTTTTTTATGATAACCATGACCATTCATTCCATTTTTTTCCTCTAACTATTACGTTCATGTAATAGGTTTCCAGAGGACTATGTATTGCAGCACATTGTACCCCCTTAGATCCCAAAAATAAATACTTGTTTAAGTCCAAATTTAAAATGTAGAAACAAATTTGTGTAACCTACAAAAATGTGTTTCAAGCTATAACATACTGTACAAAGTGGATGGTTAGTCATTGTCCTGAAAGCTCTGTATATCAACTGGACCAGTCACTTATCTGCAGACCAAAGCTTTTTACCATAACACAGGTGGACTATTCGAACAAAGGAGCCCAGCTTTAACAACACAAAGCTGATATAACAGTGGGATGGATAGGTGCTGTTGTAGCCCCGGGGTATTCCATGCCAGATACAAAGCTCTGTTGTGTTGTGAAGGCTGTTACTTACTGCAGAGAAGACAGGAGAGGTAAACCACGTCTGTGTAACAGAACAGGGCTGCTAAGTGAACATGCTCACAGTGAGGGATTGTTCCTGTTTCTACAAGCATTTGCAATGCTATGCCATGTCAGACCCCCCGGGTGGGCCTTAGCGTGAGATGGGCTGGGATTTTAATAACCAAGGGTACATTTTAATAAAACAAGAGTACATTACCGTGGTTCTGGACCAGTAATAACTGATAATTTGGTGGGCAATATTAGGAGTGAGACCAGGAAATCCCTTTTAACAAAGGGGAAGATTCTAAACTACAGCGGATAGGTTGGTGCTAATAAAGTTTAGGGCCACCAGTGAGTTGAATGAGGTCTGAGCATTGCTCTGAGAAATGTAGACAAGAGCAGTTTCAGTCGACAGTTCTGTGGAAGTCTAATTTTGTACTTTCACTAATAATTATCATACTTGACTTATAATTTGTTATACACTGTGTGCACAATCATTAGGCACGTCTGTATTTTGACGATATCATCATTATTATTTGATATTTTCCAACTCCAAGCTGTATAAACTGGAATGCTTATTGGATTCAAGCATATCAGGTGATGTGTATTTGTGTAATTAGGGAGGGTGTGGCCTAAAGAGATCAATACCCTATATCAAGGTGTGTATAATTATTAGGCAGCTCCTGTTCCTCAGGCAAAATGTGCAAACAGGAGATTTAACTGACTCAGAAAAGTCAAAGAATTAAAATGTCTTTCAGAGGGATGCAGCACTCTTGAAATTGCTGAGATATTGGGGCGTGATCACAGAACAATCAAATGTTTTGTTGCAAATAGTCAACAGGGTCACAAGAAACGTGTTGAGAAAAAAAGACGCAAACTAACTGCCAAAGAGTTGAGAAGACTCAAACATGAATCTACCAGGAACCGATTATCCTCCAGTGCTGTCATATTCCTGAACTGCAACCTACCTGGAGTGCCCAGAAGTGTTCAGTGCTCAGAAACATGAAAACCAACCACCTCTGAACAAGACACATAAGCCACTGAACAAGACTGGGCCAACAAATATCTGAATACAGACTTTTCAAAGATTTTATGGATGAAGAAATGAGAGTGCCTCGTGATGGACCAGATGGATGAGCCCGTGGCTGGATCAGTAACGGGCACAGAGCTCCACTTTGACTCAGACGCAAGGTGGTGATGGGGTAATAGTATGGGCTGGTACTATTAAAGATGAGCTAGTTGGACCTTTTCGGGTTGAAGATGGACTCAAACTCAACTCCCAACCTACTGACAGTTTTTAGAAGACACTTTCTTCATGCAGTGAAGGAAAAAGTCTGCATCTTTCAAGACCAGGATCTTTATGCAGGACAATGCTTTGTCGCATGCAAAAAGTAATCCACTGCTAGCCAGTAAAGGCCTTAAAGATGAAAGAATAATGACATGGCCCCCTTCCTCACCTGACCTAAACCCTATTGAGAACTTGTGGTTCCTTCTTAAAAGGTCAATTTACCGTGAAAGAAAACAGTACACCTCTCTGAACAGTGTCTGGGAGGCTGTGGTTGCTGCTGCACAAAAAGTTGACAGACTCCATAAACGAAAGGCATATTGGCCACTGGTTTCTTTTGAAATGTGAGAAATGTCTATTTGTAAATTCTGAGTTGATTTTTCAACAAGTGAGATGGGAAACTTTTAGTTTTTCATTTACTTGCATAATTATTCTGCACACATAGATTTTCTCCAAAGAAAGCCAAGACCTTACTTAACTATTCAGGTTTGAGGTGTATTTACATTTTGGATTGATCGAGAGCACTGTAGTTGTTCAACAATAAAATTAATCTTCAAGAAAACAACTTGCCTAATAACTGGGAACACAGTGTAATTTGAATGTTTACATCTTCAAAAGTATTGCATTCATGTCTAGCACTACTCAACGGTCTTCTTGAGTAGGAAGATGTATGTACAAAATAGATTTGGGGAGGTTTTATTTTTTGCCTACCTGTCAACAATGTATGACTATCCATACCAAAATACAGAATGTGAGTTTCAGAGCATTCTAAATACTGCAGCATTACTAGTTATTGAAATCATATGGAAATCTAATTTATTTTTAATGTAGGTGGTAACCACAGTTGTAAAATGGCCTTTGCATAGGTATTCAAGCTCTGGCAAATATAAAGTGACCACTTTAAAGCAAATATAAAGTGAAATCGTTCTTAAATCCACCCCATTGGAAACATCTGGAATGTGATCAAAAGGAGACCATCAACCGAGCCATGTCACAGGCCATCAAACAAAGCTCCACTACTTGAATCTTTGTACCACGACTGGCCTAGTCTCCCAACATCAATGTTAAAGACTAGTGGAGAGCATTCATGAACATGGTCATTATTAATACACAATTATTATTATTAAACCAAAAATGTATTTCTGAACTGTAGTATTAGTAATTTGTTGTTTAGAAACAAATATGAACTAGTTTCTTTGCATTATTAGAGGTCTGACAACCCTGCATCTTTGACAAGTTGTAATTTTAATAAATTCTCTGAATATTTTATGAATATTAATATTTTGGGTGGAATTTAGGAGTAATGTTGTCAGTATTTTATGGGAAAAAACAAAACTGTTAATTGTACCCAAAAACATACTGTACATTAGTATCAGTAGTATAACCAGAAACACTGAGGGTTTCCCAGAGCTTTAAATTTCTAATATAGAATATTTGTATTGGTCTGTCCAGCACAGTGAATCTCATGGTACATGCATATCCATGCCCACAAGGTGGTTTTGCTGCAGTGTCCCAGAACAGACGTCCTTCTATTTGACACGGCCAGTGCCCATCTCTCACCTGAATTGCATTCGAGATCTGATGAGATGTTTTCTATTTCAGCTTCGCTTCTCACCCAGGGCTGGAGAAGCCAGAGGGCGTGGGCTGTCAGAGGACTGACAGATAACAGAAGATCCTCTCTAGGCACCTCTGTACGTGTACTCATTCACAGGCACCTTCATCACCCGACACCTACACTTCATCTGTGGACACCAGTTTGGCCCCTGAGCCCCTGCCTACACAAACACATTTGCCTTCACCCTCACCAGGCCTTTTAATAAATGCATATTTTAATGAAGTCAGTATGCCTTAGTTCTGTTGCAGAGACATACGTTTTCCCACCTGTTTGTAAGAGTTTTAATCACCCCTCAGTATCGCTGCCAGCATCTCCTCAAACACACCTACCGTGTTTACAGAACCCGGTCTCTGTGTGCAATGTTTTCTTACCCCGCACGGAACTAGCTCGCCTGCCCCTGATTCAAGCTGATTCTGAAATACCCCACCACAGACCTCCACATGCCCCTGAGCTATGCTTTAGAATACAAAAGAACAGCTGGGAGGAGAGAAACACCCCCAGGGCAGAAAACCAGCCGGTTACCAGCCACAACAGTGTAGCACATGGTGCAAAAGGATAAACTTTAACTGTTATAATTAACAGTGGCTCCTTGAACAGCCAGATCTGGTAGTAATGCTGGAACTCTGGTGTGATGAGGAGGACACATCCAAGCTGGTATGACAGTCTGATATTAGTGGATGAGGCCAGTCAACTTAACATCATCCAACCACGGACCATGCTGTCCCAATGTGTACACTATATCCTTTGCTTCTGGCCCAATCCAACACAGCTAAAGAGGACTTCTCACAGACGCCTAGTGCACTTGAAAGAACCTGATCATTAACGCTGTTGCAAAACATATCCCTGCATGCCGACTCATCCCTGGCACGGAGATATGTGGAAGCTTTGTAGACAACACGTCATGGGATGACATTGCAATACTGCATCATACCCCTGCAGTCTGGGATGGAGATGCTCAATCCACCAACACCATACAATAAAAGCTTTCAATGTTTCAAACGGAAAATCCTTCGGCTGGTCCAGATAAAGCAATTCAAAATTCAAACCGACAGTTTACAAACATTCCTTAAATTGCTTGACACAATATTAAGGTACGAAATTGAAAGGTCAGGTATACATTATTATTGGCCCCATACATTATTTTAATATGTTGGGTGAGACATATTGTGTGGTATAATTGTATAATCAGTTAACCTCTTCATCCCTGGGCGTTTTTTCTGGTTTTGAAAGAAATAAAACATGCCCAAATCTAATGGAGTATATCTCCAAACCTACAAGGGCTATAAATATACTCTTGGTATCAAAATGAAGGAAACACATGTGAGTTTTATCCTGAAGTGAAAGTATTAATGTGGGAACCAGTGTGTCAGAGTACATAAAAGTAGAACACAGAATAAATGTATAGAAATTTGCCCAAGATGATTGGGCTAGGACATTTTAAATGCAACAGGCCTGAAAAACACATTAGTGAAGAGAAATTTCCAGAAAGCCAGAGCAAGAGAGGTTTAACCTGTTAGGGATCGCCCCCTAATTGTCAAATTCTCCCTAAAAAAAATACCCGAAGTTAAACTCTTGTTACACTGGACCTGAGGCAAGGACAAACCTATGGATGATTTTTTTTTAAAGAAAATACTTTGACATTTTTGGATATGTAAAATTTATTTCACATAAATATACACAGTGAATATGGCACAAGATGGAATAAAGAAAATGCATAATATTTTTCTGTTTTTATTTTTCTACATCCTCTTTGAAAGAACCCTACAAAGCCATAAATTAAGATAGGATACTGGAGGCAGAAAGACCACTGAATGCTTGGTTACCGCTATCCTTCTTGTTTAACAAATTCTTCTCTTTGAATGCCTCACAAATTCCCCATAGTAGCCTAATGCTTTGGTCTGGTTAAATTTCACAACTTCCCCCAGGTCTTGATCATTTACTTAGGGTTGAATGCAGTGCAGAATACAGCAGAATGTTCACGTCATGTTAACAGGTGATGTGTCAAGTCATAACCAACTCCTTCAACGCCAAACGCAAGGATAACAAGGGCAACAAATAACACGCTGTTAGACAAGTTGTGGAAATTTCCTTGAAATCACCAATACAGTGTTGACCTTTGTCGACACGCATGTCAATGGAAAAACAGAAACCTACCACAGTGGTGCTAAAATACAGCCATCCTGTCTAACCTTACTGAACTGAACCAACCTTAGACCGTAACCCAGGTGTACTGCTTATTGTTCGACTCTCCACACATCAGACAGAAACACAGAGGAAATGAGCGAGAGGTTTCCAGAAGAGTTATTACATCGTATATACTGTAGAGTAGAAGGAATGGAAGCCAAATGGAACGAGACCAAAAGACACCAAGGGAGAATTGCATACTATACAAAATAAATATAAATAAATAACAATAAAGAATATGCTGATTGAAGTGTGTGACTGTTTGTTTGTAGAATCTATTTACTACTGCAGGTCCTCACTTCAATTAGACTGACAGCAGGAGAGACACAGAGTTATATAGAATATACTGAGAGGAGAGACGCAGAGATAAGAGGGCTACTGAGAAAAGAGACACAGAGTTATATAGAATATACTGAGAGGAGAGACACAGAGATAAGAGGGCTACTGAGAAAAGAGACACAGAGTTATATAGAATATACTGAGAGGAGAGACACAGAGATAAGAGGGCTACTGAGAAAAGAGACACAGAGTTATATAGAATATACTGAGAGGAGAGACACAGAGATAGATAAGAGCGCTACTGAGAGGAGAGACACAGAGATAGATAGAGGGCTACTGAGAAAAGAGACACAGAGTTATATAGATGGCTGTACAGATGCACTGCTGTAACAGATTTATCATATTCAAGTCTATTTACAGTACAAGTAGATTTTACTAATGCTACCAAGACATAGAACCTGATGGAAATAGTCAGTGTATATGTGTGTGTCTCTGAGAGAGAAAGAGGGTGAGTGAGATAGAGAGAGAGGCTGGGGCGGTTGGGTTGGTATGTGACAGAGCACCAGTCCCCGTGTTTACGCATGAATAATTTAAATAATTACCTGGGAAGTTGCAAATAAACAGACCCGTACATTTTGAGTTAGGTTTATGATAAGTGTTTTTAAGGAACTCACCTTGGGTGGCTATGAAGTGGTTTGATCGCTGATAACCCTGTGAAAAACATGTTTCAGGTGGAGAGAGGGAGAGAGGGAGAGAGGGAGAGAGGGAGAGAGAGAGAGAGAGAGAGAGAGAGAGAAGAGAGAGAGAGAGAGAGAGAGAGAGAGAGAGAGAGAGAGAGAGAGAGAGAGAGAGAGAGAGAGAGAGATGATAATTAGAGCAGTACATTTAGTAAAAACACCACCTCCCCTACAGTATTATCTTGTATTGAATACCAGTCTACGCAGTGAACCAATATCCACCTGTACCAAGCTGTTACATTTCTCTAATGTTTTCTGGTTGGACTGGACAGGTAGTTAATATAATATTCTCCACAGTGGCTGTTATGCTTTAGAGAGACTAACCATAATCGTCTAAACAGGCAGCTTTCTACCAATTAGCTTTTTTTCTCTATTTCATCTCTTCAGGTATAGAACAATCATAAACTACAAAAGGTTCCTTCAAAAGGAAAATTAGAATAATTCCTGCTTTCATCTGACACTGTCTAAGGCAAAGGCGGGCCACTGCCAACAGGGTTGGTGAGCTCAATTTCAGACACACATCTCTCTCTGTCTCTGTCTTTGGCCAACACTGCACCAACACTGCTTTGCATGCAGTAGGGATGGGAGGTTGATCAAAAGCACAGTGACAGTGAGCTATCTGGGACTCCAGGAGCAATTTCAGCAGAGTGACACTGACTGATTTGCTGTTGTCTGTCCTCCTGGGCTATACATTATTACTGCTATGATCCAGCACGGGCACTGCCAGATTGAATGGCTATTCATGGTCAGTGTGGTGTGTTTCTCTGCGTGCGTGAGAGAAAGAATGTAAAGCGGTAAAGCAAGATAAATCCTCCAACACTGGACACGGTCCCCTCATCACTCTGGGTACAGTATAATGCAACACACACACACACACACACAAACACACACATCTCATCCTATTCCTTAAGTTCCATGCCACACACAGAGGGCTGAAGGGAGATGAATGACCGCTGCCATGCTAGACTGCAGTGACCCCCATTCCCATCCTTCCCATGACCCTCTTGGATTCCCTGTGATTGCATGCGTCTGTTTTCACTTCCTGTCTGTCACCTAGGTAACCGCATCCCTACACATACAGCACAGCCAGCAGACAGCATCGCACCAAGCAGTGTGAAATTCAAAATGGATGAAAAATAACTAAACAACCCCCCCCCCAAAAAATAGAGATGTATTTCTCATGCTCACGACCACAGACGAACCATGAAAAAACATAAAAGCATCACCACGGAATGAAAAACAGGTTGCCACGAGAAGGTGAAAGTATGTTTTCACGAGATGGAAAGTTTTTTTACCCTCAATGTAAATTGGAACCCCTTCAAATCTGTATCGATAGACGTACATAGCCCAAAAGATTTGCCCAAACACAAAGACAATATGAAAACATATGCATGAAGAAAATCCAACAGAATGCAATAACAGGGCAGAAAACAGGTTCAAACAACAGATGGTAGCCTTGTATGTGATGTTCAGGGTAAGTTTAGACTGTACTAGTAGGCTCCAGTGTGTCTAATATGAGATTAGCTCTATCTGTTCTAGCTATGGGCCTTCATGCTTTCTTTGCAAAGGTTTCTACTGCCTTTAGGGCATTTGGAAATGTAGCCAAAAGTAAAGCACTATACTGGTAAGATTTTGAGCTCACTGAGGCTCTGCCCAAAAGAAGCTCACTGTACACTGTAGCTTACATGAATTCCCTGTTCTCCTTGCTATGTGCCAAATCTTCAGCAATGAACAGGAGTGGCGAGGTTTGGGAAGTCAGCTGAAGTACAGCAGCTGGGTAGTTCCACAATACAGTCTTATTATATTTACACATTTAAACCATTTCCAATCTCATAAAAAAACTGTACTATAGTAAGTGTAAATGAAAAGTGAAACAAATAAACACGTTTGACCATAACAGGGTTGATGTTTTCCACTTTAAATTAGTGACAAGGTACAATGATGTTTGATCCGTGCAACAGGGTAATAAATAATATGCTTATTGCCAGAATTCAATTTCTTAACTAAACACGCAAACTACGGGCAGCATTGATATGATGCATCAACGTTTCAAAGCGCCTCGACTAAGCCGAGTCGCTAACTCAAGTTTAATAGCTTACTTCATGCTAACATTAGCTCACATCATCTAGCTAGCTCACCATATAAAAAATAATACTAGCTATCCAGCACTGCTCAGCTGTCGGTTGCATGTTAATGAGGAAATTGTTAAGCTTCAAATGAGGGGCGAAAACAAATATCGAGGGCTTTAGACTGTTGTAAACATGAAGACAAGTTGGGGGTGGGTGCACAATTTAAACAAAAACTATGAAAGAGACGCATTAGGTAACCAATGAGTGGAACAACTCTGGTGATACAGTAATATTTAGGATGCAACTTAGGACGGTTCACATCCATTTGGTTCCCTAGCGCAATCTGTGATAGAAGACAGTTGTAATACAAAGCTCTAACTGGCGGTTGTGTCTGTTGGGACGCTGGCTTGCCTGAAGCAGTTATACATGCTTTGTGTCATCTCTGCTGCGACAGCAGACAGATATGCCTAATACAAATCCCCAACTCCAGGTGAGTCTGGCTGTAGATGAAAGTAAGCGGAAGCTCTGGTGGAGCAGGAAACATTTGGCTAAATTGACCACTGGGGAGCAGCTCAAGCCTGGGGTGGCGCAGCATCGCAGACGGATGAGGAAGTCCACGAAGAGATTAGAGCATGGTGGATCGATGGAAGGGTGTGAGGAAGTATGGGGGTACGCAGAAGGGCGAGCGAGGGGATAGATGGAAAAGAAAGGAACTAGCGGTACTTACTTCCCTGTTTATCCGAATCTTAAGGGTCCCAAAGTTTGAGAAAAAAGAGGGAGGGGGAAGGAGAGAGAAAGAAGGGAAAAGAGGCTAATTATTGATGTTAAAGTACAGAGAAATATGGCAGGTGAGTGAGAGAGAGAAAGAGTGAGAAAACATTAACACTACCTGTGGAGAAAACAGGATTTGTAAACATCACACCTCACAACATCCTGTTGTTGTTGTTGTTGGTTTACTTGCAATCATAAACAATTTATCTCCACAGATCTGAGTGCAACATGCTACACTTTTTTACCATTCCTGCAGAAAGTTAGGCCAATCCAAATTGGAGTGAGAGCTGCTTCTCCAAAAGCCATTCTAATTGAGCTGAAACTTCAACTTAGACCCCTACTCATCTGTGACCCAGAAAACGATAGATAATCACGAGGACGTGGAGATGCCCATTTGATACTAGGCAGGCGGAAAAGTGTCCTCAGTGCTTCAGTAGCTGCGTTTCTACGAATGAACCTGTGCAACCTACCACATTAAGGTTTTTAAATCTTTTTTTTCCTCAAAACTTTTTGAATTTGTCACACCTATTTTGAATCAACTTTTATTTTGTAGCAGAAGAAAATCACGCACATGTTTAGAAACATTATTATCCGCGAGTACTGTAATTTGGTGTAATCACTGCATATTTTCGGGGACTCTCCATCTGCTCAAACACCTCTCCGTAGCGGGCCCAGTAATTTCCATGTCCTTTCGTAACTCTAAGAATCTTCAATTAAGACGTGATTATTTTGAGCTTTGTGAGTGGATCAATCAATGAATTAGAGCATGCACACTTGTTTTGTTTGGACCACAAGCCTGCATCACTGCATTTTCTAGCTTGGTGGAATGCATTCAGGTTTATGTTCCATAGCTACTGTAGTTATCTTCACTATTAACAAAAATGCCTTCATTTGTTTCGGAGCAACCCAGGGTGAATTTTACATCAAACATGCTGCTCAGTAATACTGACCATGTATGTGTATTAGGTTTACAAAGTAAAAATTCAAAGTGGTTTGGAATCAAAGAGCTTTGGCTTTATTACGTCAGAGTGATGTTCATTATAAACCTGAACATCTATATCAAAATACATTCAGCCCTTTACACCACCTTCCATATTATTATGCAAACAAGAATTAAGTGTCATAAACATTAAATATTTAGTTTTTCAATCAAACTCGTGTGTCTCTGGGCTCTTTAGATTACTGATATTAATCTCAGACACCTGTGATAATTAGTTTGCCGGGTGTGCCCAATTAAAGGAAAACTACTTAAGAAGGATGTTCCACATTATGAAGTAGGCCACAGGTTTCATGCAATGTAAAAATGAAAAAGGATCTCTCTGCTGCGGAAAAGCGTCAAATAGTGCAATGCCTTGGACAAGGTATGAAACAGTTAGATATTTCATGAAAACTTAAGCGTGATCATCGTACCGTGAAGAGATTTGTGGCTGTTTCAGAGCACAGATGGGTTCGTGCAGATGAAGACATAATGAGGGAGGTTACTGCCAGACAAATTCATAGGATTAAGACAGCAGCTGCTAAAATGCCATTACAAAGCAGAAAACAGGTTGACGCTGCTGGTGCCTTGGGATTCCCGTGAACCTCAAGATGTAGGATCCTCCAGAGGCTTGCAGTTGTGCAGAAATTTACTTCAATCATGAAGAGAGAGCTGGTGGTCCTCTTTAGGGGGGGAGAAAGCTGGTAGGCCCCTTTGGGGGGGAGAAAGCTGGTAGGCCCCTTTGGGGTCCCTGAAGGTGTGAAAATGCCTTTGGCAAAGTATATCGTTTCTGACTGACCACTTTCTTCCATGATACAAAAAGACAAACTGTGCCTTCTGTAGCAAAATCATCTTCATGCATGACAATGCACCATCTCATGCTGCAAAGAATACCTCTGTGTCATTGGCTGCTGTGGGCACAAAAGGAGAGAAACTCATGGTGTGGCCCCCATCCTCCCCTGACCTCAACCCTATTGAGAACCTTTGGAGCATCCTCAGGCAAAAGATATACGAGGGTGGTAGGCAGTTTGCTTCAAAACAGCAGCAGCTCTGGGAGGCTATTCTGACATCCTGCAAAGAAATTCGAGTTGACACTCTCCATAAACACACAAGTTCAATGGATGGAAGAACTGTGAAGGTGATATCAAAGAAGGGGTCCTATGTTAACATGTAATGTGCCCTGTTAAGATGTGTTTGATTGAAATAGCTTTTGATTTCAGTAAATATGATCTCCTTATGTTGCAGATACAACAAATTACCATTTTCAAACAATAAAAAGTTTTCAAACTATGTTGTGCATAATAATTTGGAACAGTGCATTTTTTGTTTTTTCAATTGTTTTTAATTGGGTCGTTTGTTCAATGAAATTTGACTTATACCCTAACGGTTAGTGACTTAAATTATACTGACTGTCATTGGCATCGACTATTTAGGAAAATCAGTGTAAAATATATTTGCATAATATTTTGGAAGGCAGTGTATTTACAGCTTTTTCCTTTACGAAACATACATTTACCCATTACGTTGTGAACTTGAGCTGATGTCAGATATAGCACATAACTGTAAAACCATAAGCATTCCCAGATGCTGGGTTTCTTCCCTGGTGATGCTCTGCCAGGCCTTTATCGCAGCTGTCTTTACTTCCTGTTTGATCTTAAGGCGTTTTGCCTTCAACAATTTAAATTCAAGCTGAATTGGATTCAGGTCAGGTGATAGACTTGAACATTGCCGAGCATTCCACTTTTTTACCTTAAAAAATCATTAGTTGCTTTCTCAATATGCTTTGGTCATTGTCTGTCTGCATTGTGAAGCACCGTCTAATGAGTTTCACAGCATTTGTCTGGATGTGAGCAGATAAAACAGCCCTAAACACTTCAGAATTAATCCAGCTGCTTTTAGGTAGAAGTTACATAATCAATAAATACAATGAACCAGTTCTAATACATGGCCCTGACCTAATTTCAAATCAAATATGCTGAAAGCTGAAATTATCGTCACTTTTCAAATATTTATGGACCTAACTGTATGTTTTCATTATTCTATAATCTAGGACATATTGAGGCAATTAAAAACGAATTTGTAATTATTTAAAAGTAGGTAAACCAATTAGATTTCTCAGGCTATCATGTCTATAGTTTGCAGTGAATGTTATGCATCAGAGTGGTTTTGGGAAGTCCGTGAAATAGCCTGGCCTGCCACTGATGCTCAGTCGCCGCCCCCTTGGTTAAGAACATAGAAAAGGAATGGATAGAAAGGCCAGTCTAATTCAAATCAATGTAGCAGAATGGTCAGAGCGGCAGCCATTTTTATGTGTACCATTCCATTGCAAAGGTCTAGCCTACTTCCATATTAAACAGATTTGCGTGTTGTCACTGCGACAATTAACAACAATCGCCATTTTGTTGTGTACTAATCGAATGACCACGCCAAGCAGTTCAATGGCTTTTCTATTCATTCTATTTCTATGGTTGGGAACAACTGTTGTAGAACATGTATCCGAAAAAGCTGTTTAGATGGGAAATTTATTTCCCACACTATGCAGTGGATATTTTGCCATTTGAACAATTGCAATGAGGACGTGACGAGTTGTGCTTCAGAAGGTGGGCACACGCCGCTCCCAATTTAATCAAATTGAAACATTTTAGACTGTGATTTTGCTTGTAACAAAGCAATGTGTTGTGTATGGAAACATTAACCAACATACATCACTTTTTCAGAGTTTCACAATATCAAGTAATCACATTTTTACAGAGTTTGTAAGCAAGCAATTGCTTAAAGAGGTTCAGATGTTACATGTTGAATTCTACAAATAGCAACTATAATTGGTCCAGCTGTGAAACAGTTTTGTGTAACACTAGTTAAAGGAAGAAAAGATAGTTCTCTGACAGTGCACTGTACTTTCACGAAAAATCTAACAAAATAAATAATGAAACTAGATGGATGGGTTTTAAAACAGTACGTCTACCATCTAAGGATGATCTGGCAAACGAGAGTGCAGGTAATTGTTGTAAAAGGTTTTTAGAAAAGTGTGTTATTCCCTGTCTCTAAGAACTATTAAGCTATGATGCACTCACATTTTCACAGAAGGAACACATTAAGGGGTAATAACTCGCAGAAAACCATATTTTATTTCATCAGAAATCTGAAGTTTTGGCCTTAGTTATAGTGAGACATCCATTCTGGTCCTCATTTTGACATTTTTTTTTTTAGTAAAACAGAGGTGTTTGCAGCCTAACTGTTTTTCAAAATTGCCATCGTACACTTGATGTAGACGCACCTTTAAGGTTCTTCTGCCCCACCCAGGGGAGGATCTTGTCTAAAGTACCCCTTTAACCTTTCTGAACAATGGCAGTGGTCCCATAATTCCACCCCCGTCCCTCCACTCCACCCTTTCATTCCCTCGCTCATCATCACATTAATCATTTAGTAGGGCGGTCCGGCATAGAAGGGCAACTAGTCAGGGGTCCCGCCATGACACACACGCTGTGGTTTAGACAGCCCTAATAATGACACAGCGGCCCTCGCAGGACCCATATGCTAATAAGGCTTTCACACAGGACAAGTGGAGCGTGGAGCCTCGCCCCCCCCTCGTTAGCCTAACCGAAAGGGCGCGAGTAGGTGAATGGGCGGACTGCTCAACGTGAGCGCCGACGCCAAAACATCCGCCTTCACCTCCACTTCAGCCTACTGAGTCAGCGCTCGCTGGCTCTTTCCTTTCCATTTTGCGTTTCTTTACAGTCCATTTGAGCTTTTCTTTTATGTCAATTTTACCTTTTCTGCTCTACCCATTTCTTTCCCTGCCATCGTCTTTTGTTAAACAACATAATGGTGAAACAATAACGCTTTGATCGACGGAATGAATGCTCTGTGCTCTTTACTGCTCTTATTGGACACTTCACCTGACTGAACATTCGATAAACGGAAATAATTGCTTAAAGGATTTTGTGAACGTCACCTTTACGTAACCTGCTTTGTGTAACTACTTAGTGGGCCTATGCGCATGCACATACGCACATACGCCCATACACACGCCACAAACACAGTGCTTGGCTCAAACTCAAGCACACGAGAGTAGATTTCAGTCCAACGCGAGATGCAGTACGAGCTTTTGACACAAAGCCGGGAAAAAGAGATGGTATCTGGGATGAGTTTGATAAACTGCTAGCAGGCTCGGTGAAGGTTTCCAAGATGACACTCAATGAAGCTGAACTGTAGGTACAATCAGAATAGACTGAGCTATGAGGACAGGATCAGACGGTTGATATCACCTGACATACAGGGAGACTTTGGAGTACATTTAAGATGGTATTCTGGGACATCAGCCATCACAAAGGACACAGATACTTTGAGCTTATAGGATATATGCTGTTGCTGAATCAATGTTTACTTCTAAACGGGTATCCCATCTGTTATCCAGAGGGATATAGAACCAAGACAACACCATGATGTGTGAAAAAATATTGAAGATATCCTAGCTGTCATATTGATCCACCCTATATACTGGCAAACAGCACAGGAAACAGACAATTGTTGTTAAAGACAACCAGTTCACCCAGTACAAACAATTTTCTTACTTTACCTGCCCTGTGCAATTCACACAACACTACTCTCACAGACCATAAAACAGATAAAAGTACAATACCAAAGCCTTGCTGTTCTGAAAGTACCTCTAGACCGAAAGAGTAGGATTGACAATCCTTAGATGGTTTGAGGTTTGACAATGTTTTAATCTGCCCTTCTGTAACCAGTAGCCTAACCTGTAAACTGGACTGGCAAGTGCTCCTTAGAATATTGTAATGTTAATTATATATTAATTAGTTAATTATATATTATATTAATTTTCCAATATCATTTATAATACTAGACTGCTAAATGGGATACTTATAATGTCTTATAGACAGAAACTTCAACTTTCACTGTTGATACAGGGCCCTGCCATCTTGGTTTATGAACTCGGGCTAGTGGGGTTTTCCCGACCTCGCGACTTGGAATTCCGACTTGAAGAGTCATTCCAGTTGTAATGTCTGACTCGGAACACGGAATTCAAACTGGAAAGTGTCATATGTCATAATTCCTATAAAACCTTGTGGTAAATTCTGAAAGTGTATGCTTACATCGACTGACAGCTTTGATAATCGTGTAAATCTTTTTTGTCAACATATTTGCATTGATTTATTGTACAATACACATAAAATCACTGACTCTGTGTATGCCTGGGTAGATGGGTATGTAGTCCGACACAATTGCCTTGACACATCGATCTCAAACAACTCCTTGCGTGCGGGTCAGGCATCTGTGAATTCAAACACGTTTGTATAGGTGGCGAATGTGTAAACATCCCACATATCTACCGACTTGAAGCTTCTGTGTCGAAGGAGCAATTTGATAAAATCCCACACATGCTGAAAGGTTGCAGATGTGAAAAGTTTTAAAGTGGAATTGGACGTGACAAAATGTGATGTGATAAAAATGGGCGACAAATCTAAAGAATAAAAAAGTAAACAAAGAATGAATGGTGGAATAATGCCAAGAGCGAGTTAAGATGCTGCCACAAGATGTTATGTGGATTATTTCTCTGTATACAGACAGTTTCTGGGAGAGAACTGTACATTACCTAGCGTTCTTCTTTTCTTTACTGCGGCTAACCTAAAAAATGCTCCTGGGAAAAACTACGATAACAGGCAGTCAATGTTCCTTTGCACTTCTCTAGCACTGGACCAGATACACAAGCAGGCATTGGATATATCAGAAAATAAGTGAAAATATAAATAAGTTAGCATTAGACTATCAGTCAGTTTTCCTTAACAAAAAAAGAGTATGAGGTAAAATATTCAACTGTGCTGCATGTTGTTTTCAAGCAGCTGTCACGTTGGGAAAGCCAACCCGTGCACATGCACAGACGCCGTGTTGGATGCTGATGAGTGCAGCCCCTTACATCGTAAGTCACTCGGCAATATCTCTGGATGCCACAACCTAGTGTACAGCTGAGGCTCAGTTTACGGTGGAACTGTTGGCAAAGAGTAACGTGAGATGGTGAAGCGGGGGAGTGAAAGAGGGAGGGAGAGAGAGTTTGCTAAAGAGTGAACGAGAGAAGGCTAACTTACGTCGATGTAGTTAGCATTGACATAGTCAGAGTTGGGGTCTGCTAGGAGGGAGTGCAGCTTTACTCTGTGACGATCATCTGCAGGGGAGATATCATCGACAAGACAGATGGATTCTGAAGTCACATTTATTTAAACAGGAACTCTTGACAGATAAAGCCCCTCCCTTGCAGAATTAGTGGTCGTCACTAGCAACTAAATGAAGACGAGTTTAAAATTGTTACATTAGTACACAGTTATGCTACTGTAGCTTTCGTGCAAGTGTTCTCAAGCAGGGCTGCCTAACCCTGTTCTTGGAGATCCACCGTCTTGAAGGTTTTCATTTCATTTTGTAGCTTTCATTTAGCTAATTATTAGAATCCGGTGTGCTAAATAAATGTTCACAAGAGAACCAATCGGACAGTAGATCTCCAGGAACAGGTTTCAGCCATGTTTTAAAGCAACAAGTGTACTTACGACTCAGCAAACTGTCATGTCTGCCTTTTGTCTTGTCCTTCTTCTTGGTTACATCCCATCCCTCGAAGAAGCTCTACAACAGAAGGAACAAGTTGTTGGCAGATGGTGAGAAATTAGTATTAGTATACAGGTGAGTCTTTCATTCAGGCTGTAATTAGCAACAGATTTAATTAGCATTACTAAACACATCACCTTGGATACATTTTAGTTCTAATTTGAACCATACACACTCCTGTGAAATGGTCAAAAGCCACTCCCACCGACACTCCATTCCAATCCCACCCCAACATCTCGTATTCATGTTCTCCATGTTAAAAAGGTAGCATCCCTTACAAAACAAAAGTATATTGCAATATACTAGAATTTATATTGCAATACATTCGAAAATATATTTAAATGTATGAGAAACGTCCTCATATATTTGAAAATATATACCAATGTATGGATGGATAACCCATTGCTATAAATAGATCCATATATTTTAAAATACATTGATGTGCAAAATAAAACTGTATTACATTATTGCATGTATGTTTATTGAAACAAAGTATTTCATGAGTTAAGCAAGCTCATGTATAGGTTTACAGGGAGCTTGATCAACAATAGTCCGAATCACATTTTCTCATGACATTCAATATATTTAACATTATTAAGCCATATGGACGGACCATATATTGCTATGTATTGATTCATATATTGTAAAATGTAGATGACAGAGTATTATATTTTAAAATATATGACAGACATTGTACATTATATTATTTCATATTTACCGTGTATACATAAATATAATATGATAATCATATATGTCACGACGGCCAAGGCTGTCGTGGCAACTCACCTAATGGTGATGGACTATATGTTTTAATGTCTTTAGTGTTTATGTACGTTTCATATTATTTCATGTGTTTGTATGTTTGGTTAGGCGCCGAACTCTGGGCGCTGGAGTGGTAGGCAATTGGTTACTCATTGCG